>JAOXJP010066612.1:0-15465 GCA_025762735.1 Platanus orientalis | reverse complement strand
GAGAGAAAACTTGGGATACCACACCCATTTCAACACACATGTGTTTTCTTTTCAAATAATCATCTTCAACTGTTTTTCATTGATCTAATGTGGCATTTAAATAGGCATTAAGTGGAGAATAAAATAAAATCATAGATTTTACATCTTCTAACAAAATAAACTTGCCAAATAAAAAAGACTTCTAAAGAAGAAAAAACAAAGAATCTTGGTTGGCACAATATTTGGCTTGTTGGCCAAGTTATTGGGCCCCACAAGATCTCAAATATTCTCCTAAAATATTCTCCACAAAACTTCCTAAAATCCTAAACTTGCTAGACAAGTTTTTTAAAAATTAAAAATACACAAACTTAAGACTTACTAAAAAACACTATTCCCCTTTTTAGTGACCACTCCTTCATAATTTGGTCATAACTTTCTCAAATCACCTCGGATTTGCACAATCTTGGTCTCATTAGAAATGTAACTGAAAACCCCATCTATAAACACCAAAATCAAGTCAAAAATCCAAGTTTTGGCCACAGAAAAATTGGGTTCAAAGAGAAAAACGGGATTATAACTAAAAACCCAAAAAAACTAAACTAATCATGGCACTGTTAGCCTTCTTATAAAATTATCACTAAAAATTATCACTAATTAACACTTTTAAAATAAATAAATAATAGGAAAATAAACTATTCTACTAGAACTGACAAAGAGGCCTATCCATGGTTATCCAATTTCTTCTTCTTTGCATAGAATGCTCCCGCATCAGTGGTAAAATATCAAAGATCAAAGAAAGTTATTGGAGTGTTGGCCTTTACTTTAAGGTGGAGATTTCCTTTGGTTTCAACAATGGAGATGCGGGATTATGTTATAATGACTTCCCTAAAATGGTTTTTGTGGTTTGTTTTGCTTTTTTTAATTTTTGGGTCCTGAAGCACTTAGACCTGTGATCCAAATGACATGCTGGTTCTGAAGGAATTTGCGGGGAACCTCAAAATGGATCAATTATCTCTTCATGTTCTGATGAATGGGTGTGCTGTCAATGGGATGGGGTTGTCTGTGATTATGGAGTAATGATTCCTATAGGAGTGGGGTGATTGTTGATTCTTCCAAGTAAAGGCCCAAAAATGATTATGCTGTAGGTTCTTAATCTCAGCTACAACATGCCTATTTTGGAAGCAGTTGTTGATTTGAAATCTATCTGGTTAGTAATATCTCTAGATATTCCTTCACTGGAGATTTGCTTGAATTTGGGGGCTTTCCAAATCTTGTTGTCCTCAACGTGAATGTCTGGCAATTTTGGGGATTCCAATTTGGCCATGCATCATCGGAGTCATTTTACAGAGAAAAGGGTTTCAAGGGTATTTTTGCATTTTAAAAATATTTTTAAAAGTGGAATGGAGAAACAGGATTCATGTAGCCAACCCCAAATAGTTGGGAAAGGCTGCTGTTGTTGTTGTTGTAAAAATACTTTAAAAGTGTTTGTTTTATTTGCAAGAGCGACATGGCACTCTGGTATTGTTTGTAGACTTCATTATTTCTTTGTAATATATGTATCTTGTGAATAACAAAACAAACCAAAACTGTAGCTCTATCTTCAAACTGTTAATGTCTACAACCTCCATTGAATTTGAAGCTCTCTATTTCGTTATGCTGCAGGGGAATCTGTGGCTAAAGGATTTTGACATACGAAAGGAGGCAGGTGGGGTCTCTTTCAGTGCTGTCCAGAAAGAATTTCAGGCTAAAGTATCAGAGAACTTCCTTGAAATCCATTTCTATTGGGCTGGAAAAGGGACTTGCTGCATACCTGATACAGGTACATATGGACCATCCATTTCGGCCATCAGCGTTACTCCAGGTAATTTCTTTGAAAATGAGGACACAGTGCAAGATCTAAATTTTATGTTTTCTGGTATAATTATTCTGAGTTATTGACCCTTAGTTTTTTATTCAGATTTCATTCCCACTGTTAGTAACACCTTACCAACCAGGAAGAAGAGGACTGGTTTGGTTGTTGGAATTGTTGTGGCAGTTGGAGTTGTGAGCATTCTATTTGTCTTTGCGGTTTATTGTATAATTCAAAGAAGAAATAGGCTGAGTACCGGAAAAGATGAAGGTAAATCCAAAGTTACTGAATTGTTGTTTTTAATAATACACAAATAATTTGTCTATTTTATCATTGAATTGTAAATCCAATTTGGGAATGGTGTATGTATGCAATTTTTTCTTTTCTGTTTTTTTTTTCTTGTCTTTTCCAGAGGGGGAGGATTGTCCAGGGGATATTGGAAACATCTTCACTCGAGTTGGGAAGAACCAAGCTCTTGTTGTTTTGTCAATTTGCCTTATGTGTATTCATGCATGTATCTAGTTAGCTAGACAAGTGATTTGATAATTAGATGAACAGATAAACCATAACCTGCCTCTCTTTTTTTTTGGGTATTGCTGAACCGTAACTTGCCTTGTTAATTGAAATTGCAGAGCTTGAAGGAATAGCTGCTGGACCAAACACTTTCAGTTATGCTGAACTGAGGACCGCTACAGAAGACTTCAATCCTGCTAATAAGCTAGGAGAGGGAGGATTTGGACCAGTTTATAAGGTAACTTGTTGCTTTCTATCAAGGACTGCTTGTAATTGGAATAAACCAACAACCCAAAAAATGGTATCAATCATCCCATACAATAATAGATGTTACATAAATAGATATACGTTGGAAACAGATGGAGCTTTTTCTCATTGAATGGATTGCAAAAATTGAAAATAGAATCTACATGACACTTCAGTAAAATAATGGACCATTTATATATTTTGCACAACAATAAAATAACAATGGACCCTTGGGTGGTGGTATACAGGGAACACTTCAGGATGGGAGGGTAGTGGCTGTCAAGCAACTTTCAGTAGAATCCCACCAAGGGAAGAGTCAATTTGTAACAGAGATTGCTACCATATCTGCGGTGAAACATCGAAACCTTGTGAAATTATATGGATGCTGCATTGAAGGAGATAAGAGACTACTGGTTTATGAGCATCTTGTAAACAAGAGCCTTGATAAAGCCCTATTTGGTAGGTCCCTGCATGATCCTTGAGAGGCTCTATAAATTTCTTTGATGTTGAGAACATGAGAAAACTCAATAATATTTGGCATGCACGAACAGGAAACAGTGGTTTGCATCTTAATTGGCCAACCCGCTATGATATATGCTTGGGAACAGCACTTGGTCTAGCTTATCTTCATGAGGAGTCAAGGCCCCGAATTGTTCACAGAGATGTCAAGGCTAGTAATATTCTGCTTGATGTTGATCTCAACCCCAAAATTTCAGATTTTGGTTTGGCCAAGCTATATGACGAAAAGATGACCCACGTAAGCACCTCTGTAGCGGGGACAATGTAAGCTTCTCCTGTCCTCCATTTCTTTCTTAAATTGATTTTTTCAAAATTTTCTATATATTGATCTAACATGTTGCAATTTTGTTTTCCTTGAAGTGGCTATCTTGCACCAGAGTATGCCATGCGTGGGCACCTTACGGAAAAAGCTGATGTGTTTGGATTTGGGGTTGTCGCTCTGGAGATCGTCAGTGGGAGGAAAAATTCTGACTCAAGCTTAGATGAAGATAAGATGTATCTTCTTGAATGGGTATGATAAATCCTCTTGTGACTCATGATACCATATTCTTCAATTCATGTGCACTAATGTCCTGGCAAGGTATGGGTATGGGATCCATTTGAAATATGGCTAAGCATACCTGGATATTTCTATTAAAATAAGATTTAATTTAAAAATAAATGATTGAGGTGTTTTAATATAAAATATTACTAATATATTAAGTCTTTATAGTTTGGTCAATGTAGCAGAGCAAGTCTGAATCTGATATCCATAACTGATATGATTCTTTCAAATTGTATGCATGTAAAACTGATCCTTTCATATGTTACCATTTCACTAATTTTTAGGCTTGGCATCTACATGAAAATAATCGTGCATTAGAACTGGTTGATCCAACACTGTCTGAATTCAATGGCGACGAAGCAAAACGAGTGATAGGAGTAGCTTTTTTGTGCATTCAAGCATCACCAACTCTACGCCCACCAATGTCACGTGTGGTGGCCATGCTTTCAGGAGATATCGAAGTGAGTACTGTTATGACAAAACCTGGATACTTAACTGGCTGGAAATATAATGATATAAGCAGCTTTATGAGCAATGATACTTTGACAACGTCGATGACAAGAACTGCTAATAGCCCACCTGACTTATCAAATCCAAGCATGGTAGTTGATTGAGACCATTCCCCAGTAAATGCCACTCAACCAATGCTGCATGAGATTATTTGAGAAGAAATGTGACAATTGTCTTTTGATCTGTCCATTCATGTGTATAATCATTTATGGATCCACACATTAATTCTAATAAGTATTCAGTTAAAGTTAAGGCCTGGCTTTCTATTTTTGCATCTGGTAGATAGAACAGTATAGCTTCTGTGACAAATATTGTGCGAGTCCCTAGATTTGTTTCTTACCCAAAAAAACTGCATTACATGTAAATAAAGGAGTGAGGATTTGGTGGTTGTTAGTTTAGACTACACATTTCTTTTAAACCTTGTATGTTACAACTCATGCATGATGAGAGCTTTGTTGTATGTTTTTATGCATTCTCTTCACTGAAAAGGGAGGGAGTACAAGTTAATTTAAGGATTATTCAGTTTTGTATCCTACTCCTTTTGTCCATTTTCCTCGCTGTTTTTATTTTCTGGAAAATCAGTTAATGTGTTGGTGAATGGAAGCGATTGGAGGAATCGAGGGAATAACTTCTCTTGCAATTGGCTGAGGAAAGAAAATTCCTGACGATCATATATATGGTTGGTGTCAGTTCATTGAATTGATGCCAGTCTATCAGACAATTCTTATAGGCCCATTTCTTCTGATCTCGAGAACAGCTTGGTTACCTGACGTAGAAAACCTATGGCAGCCTAGAGGCGAATGTACTATAACTATGGGGGTGGCACCAAGCATTTGATCCATCCCTTCCAAAAGGTCCCATAAACTACAATTTAGTCCAATCATGTGATCTTTAAATACTCAATCTACATCTTTTGAAGCATTTGCAATATTTGTTTTATCTTCCTAGTGGAATTTATTTAGATGAATGCTTAAAGCTTGCAATCAGATCGCCATCAGATAGGAGATCTCCTAGAAGAAAGCATTGGCTGCTGCATCATCCTACATGTCATGATGCAAACTGTTAGGTTGTTGGTATAATGTTTTATTATATCTGGAGTGTATCATTGTTTTCTCCTATGTTACATGATTAATCATTTTTTTTTTTTTTTTGGGTATCAATTACATGATTAAATTTAAGGAACCCTTTTAAGTAAGGGTGTCGATTGGGCTGGGCAGGCCCAAAGCCCAAATGTCCAACCCAAAAAAATAATTGGGCTGGGTCAAGGTAATTTTGGGCTGGGCTGAGTTTGGGCCCAAATTAAGCCCAAAGTTTTTTGGGCTGGGTTCAGGCAGACTTACTTTCAGCCCAAACTCAGCCCGGCCCAGCCTGAAGTAGTAATCAAATATGACCTGGCCCGGCCCAGCCCAAAATTGTATAGCTTAGTCCAGCAGATATAGGACAGTTTTGGGCCCATTATAAGCCCAAATTCAACTACTTAGACATATTTTCAAAGTATTAGAGATAATAAAGACTCATTATTCGCCCAAATTTTAAAATAAACTTTAATAATCATTTTTTTAAAAGGATCTTTATGCTTGGGCCGGCCTGAACTCAGCCTGAAGCCCATGATTTTGGAATGGACAGAGTTTGGGCTGACTACCTTGGGCCAAGTTCGGGCTCAGGCTGAGTTTGGGGCCCATATCACTAAGTTCAGGAGGACCTCAGCCCGGCCGATTGACAGCCCTACTTTTAAGGAAAAATATTTCAGCTTGATGGCTAATGTAAAGTGGTATTGGAAAATATAATTTGTAGGCCAAAGATTGCTTCAAGGCCGTTTTGTGAAGGTATACAATGCTTACTTGATGTTCAGATTAACCATCCTAAAATTCTTTGAAGATCAAGTGCTAGAGATACTGATCCAGGATTAGATGTTGTTGAAGCTAGCGAGCCTCGACCACAGATTATAATTGCAAAGCGAAGAAGAAACAAAAGAACACAAAGATTTATGTGGTTTGGCTCCTTGAACTCTACGTGCATGGTGCGAAGCACTCCTTTCTTCACCATATGAATCTTTCCTACTCAAGCTCTCATACAAAACCTAAGCCCCCTTCTCAGTTACACCCCTCCTTACTCTTTCAAACCCTATTTTTATTCTTGTTTGCTCCAAAATTCAAAGAGAAAATTTTCTATTTTTCCTATATTTTCACCACTCTCCATGGCGTCCAGGTTTTCCCCAACATCATTAGAATACCCACACTAAAGTACACCAGATCATCTAACCCAACCCCAAGTGATTCTTGTGTTGTTGAACCCCAAATAGAGGACAATTTTGGCATGGTTCTTGACATATCTGTACAGTGTACACACAGATATTGTTGGTCATGTTGTTTCTTGCAACATTTCAAAGGACTCAAGGGTTGTATACTGAGTCAAGACACCATAACTTTAATTGACCCTTCTGACCATCCAATGTTGGCCTGGAAGTTCTTCGAAATTGCTTAATTTGAATGTTAGTACTCCTACACATGTTGGATTCCAATTTTGATTGCATAATACTGACTAGTGCATCTAGAAACCCCAAAAAGCAGTAAAAGATCTTGATTATCGGAGCCTGGCAGCTCCCACAACTAGACCCTACAAAACCAAACATTATATAAATAAGGCCGGTTCCACCTAATCATTAAACTAGATGACATACTCATTTCTTGATATTTACCAAAGTGCCATTATGTTTATGTAATGTCAAAACTAACCCTACACATTGAAGGGAATAAAGGGATAAAATTTATAATAAAAAAATCCTAGTCTTGGTGAAAACCTGAAAAGGAACCAAGGGCAAAAAATAATGAGAAAAATAAAAACAAAACCTAGTCTTGGTGAAAACCTGAAAAGGCATCTAATAAGATCAGCTGAATCCCCAACAGTAGAGTCAGCACAATTTAGGTAAAAGAATGGTCCAATCCATGTCAAACAGTGCAAATAAGAGGTAAGTTCAAAGGGGAGTCATGAATTCTAAATGGGAACCCTGCAGCTCTAAAGATCAAGAACTTCATTCTATTAGGCTGTGTTTGGCAGCCACCTATAATGACATCATTTCCTTTAAGTTTCCCAAGGCTTATGTAGCCACAACGGGATGGTTTCTAATGAACTCATTCAGATTTGTAGCCATTTGTCTTGATAACATAAGTCATTTCATTTTATAGAAACACCTAAGATGACTTCATTTCTAATTTTAGTTAACACATCAATATAAAGTTGAATGAGTTCATTACGAAACCATCATCTCATGGCTACAAATGCCTTAAGACACTTAAATGAAATGATTACATTACAGGTGGCTGCTAAACTGGCTATTACTAAAATGATGGAAAAACTATTAGACCTAAGGATGTTTCTATAGTCTAATGTAGAAATTGACATTGACATGTCCAAGAGTCACTCCAACAGAATGGGCCTCAAACAAAAAGGGTACTCAACTAAGTCTTGAGGAGAATATTTCACTCAATTGTATGGCCACGACTCCGTTCACATTTTTGTATTCTAGTTAAGAATCAAAGTTTCAAGGACAAAAAATAAAAATCTTTTGTCTAAAATAATCATTCTCTCAAAGCAAAAGTAAACTTCCAATATAAGGCAAAACAATTCAATTTATCACTAAGTCCTCACTAAAGGCCATGTCTTCACAAAGTCCTCACCAGAGGTAAGTTTTCACAAAGTCCACTCCAAAGGCAAGTTTTCACAAAGTCGTTAGAGGCAAGTCTTCATTGAGTCCTCACCAAAGGCAAGTTTTCATAAAGTCATTCTTCGAGGCATGTTATCACTAAGTCCTCGACAGAGACAAGTTTTCACAAAGTCCTACTTAGAGGCAAGTCATCACTGAGTCTTTACCGGAGGTAAGTCATTATCGAGTCTCTAGTCCCTAAAGTAGGTCTTCATAGATATTAACTTAGAATCTGGTCCATTGGAGGCAAATCCATGCAAAACACAACCACTAAAGGACCCTTTCAACTTGCATGAGAAGCACAAAGGGGTGGCAATTCATGTTGGCAGATCAGGTTTGTGTCGAGTCGAGTTAAGGGTATACAATTAAATAGTAAACATAAGTTTGGGATCATTACTTAGATGTTTGGTAGGCGAGCACATCAAGTCATGGGATAGTGTGTTACCTAGCACAAAGTTTGCATACGACAGTTTAGTCAATAAGACGACAAGTTTGAGTCCCTTTGAGATAGTCACTAGTTATAAACCTAAGACTCCTATTGACCACATTCTTATCTCTACATTCTATAGACCCTCTGATTCCACATATGTGTTTACCTCACACATTCATTCATTATGTGAGGAGATTAGGAGGAAGATTACTTTGAGTAACAAGGGGTATAAGTAGTCAACTGATTCTCATGGACTGCATTGCGAGGTTCAAGTAGGAGATCCAGTTATGGTCCGTTTCTGCCTTGAGTGATTTCAATCTAGGGTAACAAGACTGCATGCTATAAGTTCAGAACCTCATAAAATCTTGAAAAGATTCTGACCAAATGCATACATGATTGGCATACCTTCTGATCTAAGGATTAGTTCTACATTTAACGTGGAAGATCGAGTTCCTTTTTATGGGCAATCTATTCCTACTGTCACTTTTGTAGGATCTACTAATAGTATGACCCAAGTACCACTATATGTTCTACCACCTCTACCATTACCATCACTGCGAGAGGAGATTGAGGCCATACTTGATGATCAGACTTTTTCCACTAGATGGGGTGGGTATTAGAGATATCTCGTCAAGTGAAGGGGCAAACCGAATAGCAATTACCTGGTTGACAGAGGTAGAGGTACAACATTTAAACCCTAACATGCTCGAGAGGTACAAGATTTCTATATCAACATAGTCGATGTCTTTTCAGGTGGGGAGAGATGATGGGGACATCAAACCTCAATGAGAGTCAAGACTGAACTAACACAAGAGGAGGAGATTCGTCCCTCTCACGTAGTTTGAGTAAGGTGGGGATTGTTCCAGAGCCACCCAAACCGTTTAGGGCTAGACATTCTTGCAAACATTTATTTTTAGTCTTTTATTTATTCAATACTTTATTTTATTTCTTTATGTTATTCAGTTGTAATTTCATTTTTATGAACTTTATTATATCATATGGGACAAAAAGGGACATCATATGGTACTGGGAGTGAGGCAAAGAGAAACAAGGACATGTTTTACGAGTATAAGTGTCCATAGGGGTGAAAATTTGGGTTTTTATTGGGGACACCACTTTAGGAGTATAGGTGTCATTTGGCACCATAATAGTGTAGCCCTAATTAGGGTGGGCATGTGGGGGTCTTTATAAGCCTCTTGGATGCCTCTAAAACAAAAATAGTGAATTTTTATTGAAGTTTGTTCAATTCTCTTGATGGTGGGACAGCTAGAGTGTGAATGAGGCTTTCTGTAACTTTGATGCTTCAAAACCTATAAAGGTTGTCCTTTGAGTGAAGTTTGACACTTATGATGGAGGCCCTTACCTATATTGGTGTGTTCTTAGTCGATTTGTAGTTCGTTTCATCTCCCTTGGAATTCTTTAACAAGTTGTTCCAATTTTCTCATCAAAGTGAGTGTTATTTCATGTGATTGTACAAGATCTTCAAGTTTAACTGTTATTTTAAAAGACTGAAATCCCAACAACTTTCTATAATTTTAATAAGATTATTCAAAATTCATAAGTGTGGGAACCTTCATTCAAGTTGTAGAACATGCTTCACAAAGATTGAATCAATGCCAATTGGATTCACATAAAATAACCCACCCAAAATTTTGGACAGCATTAGTTCATCACTTGGGAACTTTAATTTCACGTGCTACAAGGAGTTTGGTGAACCCATAATTTATGTTTGATTTTGATTATGGTCTTAACTTACCTTTCAATGTGTTGAACAAAAATTTAAAACCCTATTATATTCCTTAATATAGCCACCAACCCAAATTGTTTAACCCATAATTTTCTGTGCAAAGATGATCATCATGCCTACTTTATGCTACTATTTGGAACTGCTACATTTGGTATTTTGTCTACCCATTAACCCAAATTAGACCTCTCATAATGCTTTAAATTGGCATGCAAACTAACCTTAAAAACCTCTCCCAAACAGTTCGCAAAATGCCCTGAAAAGTGGTTGATAGTCATGTTTGTATAGATCAATTCTTAACATTGGTGGAATGCTTTCTTGAATGCTTGTTAGTAGTTTCTTTTTTTTTCTTTCTTTATAACTGATATTTATGCTTGTTAGGCTCTAAAAAATTGATCTAAAACATGAACTTCAGATGCATACTATTGAGAGTAGGAACCTAGTTTCTATCTTAAAGTTAAACTTAGCAATCTAGGATCTTGACTCCTTACATACATTACCCTAGTGTGTTGGTCCTACGTCATTGGGCTTGAAATGGGCCTTCCAAAGGCCCATATTTTATTCCTAGCATTCTTTGATACACAACATCCCATAATTGAGATTTTGAGATATCCCAAATTCCATAAATTTCTGAACAACATGCAAGTCTCAAAGTCCATGCAAAAAATCCACTTTCAAGCATATTATTTGGTACAAAGTGACCATACAAGGTTTTGAAAGCCATGATGCCATGATCTTATTATCAAATGGAAGCCATATAAGTGATTACCATAATGCCAAACTTTTATCCTACAGTTGGATTTCCAAATAGAGAGCAGGATCATGTACTTTTGGACTAGATACCATGATAATTACATGTAGTGTGTCACACTGGATCATATGAGACATTTTAAAATTTTTAGTAGTTAGAGTTTTCCAAAAAAATCCCACAATGCTAAATAGGCCATATTCCTCTATATAACTACTTTGGATTATAGATGTCCAAATAATTCCCTTGTGTCCCAAATAATGATCTCACCTATAAATATAATGTGATCACCGTAATTAATAACTCTGTCACACTCTTACATAAACAATCATCAAGAGAGCCAAGGGAAGAAGAAAATGATGAAGGATCAAGATCAAGCAACAAGGAGCTCCCATTAGAGGAATTACTTCCTTTGAAGGTGAACATTTATTCCCTTAAGGGTAATTTTCTTAAAAATTTAGAACTCTATGTTAGGATTTCATCATTTCAATTTATTTCTTAGCATTTTTCCATAAAGATTCACCCAGAATCATAAACCCTACTTTGTTTTGGTTTAATCCATGTGAGTTTCTAGGATTTTTGCTATAAGAATGCTTTAGAATATATATCCATATGAATTTTTGTGTTTAGATGTTTCATTTCATAGGTCTACATGCTTGATAATTTTATTGATTTATGTTAGTTATATGAATGTTTTTTATGCTTTGATTGTAATATTTCACATGAAATCCATTAGAACTCTCTTTGTTGTTACAATGAGCTCTAATAATGGATAGCAATTTTTTTTCTTTCTTTCTTTTTTTTTTTTTTTGTCATTTCATGTAGATATTAGTTTTTGTTTACTTGATTATTTATATATGATTAATTCATGCATGTTTGATAAATCATCTTTTTCAAGTTTGATGTAATTTTTCTACAAGTTGCAAATCCTTCATGCTTTTTAGTATATTCATATGATGCTTGTATAAGATTATTTAGGGTTCATTAGCCTGAAGTGATAGAGATAATTTGGAAAAAAAAAAAAAAGACCAAATTTTAGCACAAAATAGTGAGCAACAGAGGCCAAAATCCAAAGCCAAAAGTGAGTTGAAACAAGCCCATATTTGGTTGTTCTAAAAACAACCAAATGCCCATTTGTTTATTCCTCAAAACATCAAATCCCTATTCAATGTAATCCCCATTCAATTGTTCCAAGAACAACCAAAGCCGAATCCATATGGGTTTTATCTAAATTTTAGGCCAATTTTGGCTTTGGACTTTTGATTTTAATCCAAATTGAAGACATGTTCAAGCTATATCATGAGCATTCATAATCAAAGGTAATATGTGGGTTTTAATGCCTTTAATTAAAAGTTTAATCGCTATGTAAATGTATGTATAAGTGAGTACAAGAGATAACAATGTATATGTAGCTCAAGGCAGCCCTCTTATATATATCATCATTTCATATGATTGTATGCATGCATAGGGCATGGGGAATCATCATTTCATGGGATAATACCTAATAGATACTCATGATGTATCTTGAATTATGATTTAATGTGTTGGGTAGTCCATTTGATGACGAAATTTTCTTTGTATGCAAGCTTTTGTGGTCCAAACAAGTATTTATCTATGGTTCCAAGTATCTCAATAAACTGTCCATATACATTCTAATGAGCCAAGCTTTGGTGTTGATAATTTTTCTATTGAATAGCTTTTTGATGGCTTAAGCAAGCATTTTTTCTGGACTTAAATGGACATAGTAGATTTTTCATATACATCTCCAACGGGTTCCTTCGGGCTACATGTGTAGGCCCATCAATTGGAGATGGATTTGGACAACTCACATGACAACCATACCCATCACAGGCAGTTCTTAGAAACACTTGACCACCCCTAGGTAGCTCGTGACAGTACTTAACCACATCTAGTTATTATTGTCAACCACCCATAAAAATATACACCCATCATATGGACAAACAAGGGTGTCAATTCCTATGAACAGATGATGCACAATATGTAAATATAAGCTTCACGTAATAAAGTAGGCTACCATTATTTAAATGTGTGGACCAATATGCTTAATACATTCTCTTACCATAATTCAACACCAAACCCCTTTGTATGTTCTATGGTTACAAATTTGTTAAGGACCCTCCATTAAGGCTTCCTTAAGGTGCCTAGTCACAGCCCTTTGACTTGTGGCAACTCCATTACCTGCACATGCGCAAAGCCATGAGTATTCATTAAACCTTTAGGACACTACCCACACGGCCTAGCTTCTATGTGCACATAATTCGTGCACAATGTGTGTGTCGGGACCTAGCAATGTTTGTATCAGCATTAAAAAGTGATCTACACTTTTTGGGATGCGTGCTTATCACTTTTTGATGATAATCCAAGCACTTCCAAGTCCCTATGCATGCATTGTGCATGCATTTTGTGTGCATAGAAGCCAAAGGGGCTACCCAAAACCCTTTATATCAAGAGTTGAATCCCTCATGGAAATAGGGGTCATGTGCCATCACCGCCAATTTGCCTAGGTTGAGAGTAAGAACATCGTAAAGATTCAATGAAGGCGCGGTACATACAACCACAATTTTTACTCTAGTGTTATACTTTACTTCAAAACTTAAGCTATGATTTGGCACTCACTTCTAAAACATTTCTTTGATTATATATTTCTAATATAAACTAATTTTACATTTAAATTAATTTTGAAATCATATGACAAAACTTTATAAAAAATGAATAGATCCAAATCTTCCATGTTTAATCAAATCATATTTATCCTAAACTGAACATATGAAAATAGATCCCTTATTAGATATTTATATTCTTTCAAGTATTAAGTTGACTATCCAAACTATCAATGATATAACATCCAATTTGGTATCATTGGTTGATAGCTCAAACAACTAACATACAACTCAAATATATATAAATCCCTTAGGTCAAAGGATTAGTTTGGATTAGTTTGTAGATATGAATGTCACTTATCTTGATAGCAAAGTTTTACCAAGTGTGTTTATAATGGATCCCTTTAATGCATTTATATTATGCTCTACTTTTCACTATTGAAATTCTTTTTGAAGGACTCAAATCCACCATACGGTGAGCTTCTACTTCTCTTGAATTCAATATTCTATAATTTTTATATCACTATGCTAAGATTTTCTTTTGTTCTTTCAACTTCATGCATTAGACTCCACATATTCACCTAAAACCATGAGTTGTGCTTGGTTTTGGTTGAATCTATGTAGTTTCTCATTTTGTTTGTTCAAAACATGCTTCCAATGGATAAATCATGTTAATTTGTATATTTCGTTGATCAATTTCATAGATCTATGTGTTTGATAATGATATTAGTTAATATTTGTTGATTGATGAATGCTTTTATGTCTAGGTTCTCATGTTCTTGCATAAACTCCATTAGATTTCTTGTAGAACATTCACATGTTTTTACTAAGAGTTCTAACAATGGCTGTTAGTTAGTTTTCATGTCATTTTATGTAGATTTTAGCATTATTAATTGCATTCGATTTTGCTCATATGTTTGATTCAAGGATTTTTAAAGCATCTTCTTCTTGCTAAGTTGCTATAATCTCTTGTGCATCTTGTGGATCTATTGTTGATAGGCTGAAATTTAATTATCTTTTTCATGTCCTTCTTACTTATTTATTTTCTTGTTAAGTCTTAATTTTATTAGTTTATTCTCACTTTTGTTTCTTTTATAATTTTGTTAGGTTTTAAATAAAATAAAAGGATTTGAGTGCAATTCATGAGTTCTAAAACATGCTTCAGTATTTCCACAATAACATGACCTGTAGACCACGGATTGAGACGATTTTTATGGCAGATTAAAGCTAACTCGAAGGGCTACAATTCTCATGTTCAGAGTGTTCTCAAATTCTGGAGTTAAAGTGCTTGAAATCAGCCATCTTTGAAGACTATGAAATCTGGACAGATTTGAACAAGAAGGAAGAATTGAGGGAAAAATAAACTTTTCACATTAGAGTTGGACCTAATCGGGTTGAAGAATGAAGCTTGGATTTCAAATTTGGACAATGAGGAGCCCATTTAAAAGCTAATTGAAGGAGAGAACCGGCCCTGAAGAGATGGATTGTGCAGCTACAAACGTTTTAGAAGAAGTTCATTTTTAAGAATGGAAAACTTCCTTTCTTGAAATCCCAAAACCATTCTCACTAAAATAGGCATAACTTTTTATAGAAAAATCCAAATTGAGTGATTTTTGTGGCTATAGAAAGATAAGAGAGAGCCCTTCAACTTTGATGTCGACAAATCATCTCCAATTGTCCGTTATCAAGGAATAAATCGCTCCACAATGCATTGATCGTGAAACTCATCATTCTTGGAACATTCCTCAGTAATTTAGGCATAACTTTCGCGAGAAAGATTAGATTTGATTAATTCAAGTTGCTAAGGAAAGATAAGACGAAAATCTTCGATTGTTCTGTTCACCACTTTCTGAAATTAAGTCGTTTTGATAGCAAACATTGGGTGTCAAGACAGAGGACAAAAACTACCAATTGGAGAATTCAATTTTGAAAGAAAATAAAGAGGCGGTTCTATGATTATAAAAGGACGACGAGAGTAGGGAAGAAGGCATCCAATATTCACCATTGAAGATATTTCTTCAAAGTGTGGAACGAGAGGGAGAATAGACGAGTTTTAGAG
>JAOXJP010066591.1:0-15465 GCA_025762735.1 Platanus orientalis | reverse complement strand
ATACAAAACCTCACTACTTGCACACAAGCAAGCTACTCAATAACACTCAATGTCTCTAACGAGTGCTCACTACCTTCGGTATCTCCGACGGAGGTTGTAAAGCTTTTGGTGTCTCTAGCGGAAGCAAAACAAATGATGATCAATGGATATGCAAATGAATGCAAAATGAATAGCAAATATTACTACTAAGTTGATTAATGCTATTGTTCTTATCACATGTGGGAGTGTTCCTTGTTGAGCTGGTTTGCTTTATACACCCACTTCTTCTTCAAGTTGTGACACTAGAACTTCTCAAGCTAAGCCAACAACAAGGAGGGTTTCCTTAAGGGATAACCTAAACCACACCTCTCAAGTAGATATTAGCTAGTATGAGCTGAGAGGGAACCAAGAGAGATTTTCTTGATGAACTTTCAAGCTTGCAGCTCAAGCAATAGAGGAATAAGGTCTCTCACCGTTAGAAACTCTTTTTGACAAAACAAATAAAACTCTCTTAAATGCTTGAAGATTATTTACCCTAATAGAAAAAATTTCCTTTCATAAATGATGGAAAATAATCGCAATCCTAGGATTGGAATCTTTTTGAACAGGCAAGAAAAACTGCCCATTCATTCAAAACGGGAAAATGGCAGAATCCCAAAAACCAGATCCGTGACCAATCATGGGGTTTGTAATTGGTCACGGGTCATTTTCCCATAGGCATCAAAACATGGTCGAGGGGGTCGAGTGGTGTGGGCCACACTTTAAGTCATAACCATGCCGTGATTGATCACGTGGCTGTTAGGACCCAGGTTGTGATCGGTCACAAAGAAGGGGCCTAGTCCTCGGGAGATCCAAAACTCTGAGTGTGATCAATCATGGGCTTTGTAATCAATCACGAGTCTGGATTCTTTAGTTTGATCGATCATGGGGTTTGTGATAAGTTACACACATTGTTTTTTGTATGTACAGAATTGTGTACATCTTGGGGAGTTCCATATCCACTTGGGATCAATTTGGGGTATTCAACCATATGTGTGGACATGCCTAGGGTCATACTACATGATCCCTATGAAGCTACATGCATGCCTTTACCTTCCTAGAAGTTGTAGTCCACCTTGAGTCTTGGTCTTTAAGGCTTGACTTGTTGGAGCTTCTTCCACACTTTTGCTCATGGATTTGACAAATGATATCCTTGCATTAACAAAATTCTTAATCAAATTTAGAAGTGTTGTGAAGGTTGTAGGACACTTATAAAATCTCATAATTGCTTTTAGAATATGTAGAGGGTTTTCAAGTACAAAACATTATTTACCAACTTGAAAATAGAGTGCGAATTTTGTCTAACTCCCTTAATGAACACTCTATTTGTTGGGCGTCAGAGGGCAGACATATCAGTGCTGAAAAGTGATTTATACCTTTTTAGGGAGCACTTATCATTTTTTCGGCACTGATGTGACGACCCCCTGGCTCAGTGGATAAAGCGTTTGTTAAGGGAGGCCAACACATTCCTTCTCATGAAAATAACATTGAGTCAAATCAAATGCAATTCTATACTTAACAATGGCTAGAATCCAATCTATCTTAAAAGCGTACAATAGGTTTGTTGAAAATGAGAAGGCACTAAATGCCATTAAAGCATTGTCGGCTCCCTTATTTTACTGTTTTTAGATTTTGTAGTTTCAAAATTCTGCTTTGGCTTTTTAGTCTCACATCAGAAACTAAAGGAAAACAATTACAACATATAAGTAATCCCTCACTCACTCACTTGTGAATTATTGAGAGCCCTTTCTCTACCACTCGGTTTCTACGGTGTAACAAGGTGCATGGTACCTTGTGCACACATGCACGCGCACGGGTATGGGTTTGAGAAAGAGCTTGTATGCAAGGGCGCTCGAGGTATACTTTGCACTTTACACATGCACATCATCGTGAGTCACATTGGGTCACAATATTCTTTTTCAACGGTCCAGTTTAGACCTTTGGTTGTTCATGAAGAGATTAAACCACAAAAGAAAACCAAGGCTATGAGTGAACCACCTCACAAAGATGGTTGCACTACGAAGGAGGTGCATAGTGAAAGAAGTGAACCATGAAGGGATGGACCTCCAGAAGATGGCGTACTACAAAGGATGGTACATCACTAAGAGAGAGTGCCATCGCGAAGGAGTTGGCTAGAAAGGAACTAAGCCCATGAAGGACTAGCCTTGAGAAGGGAATTGGCCTGTGAATAGACTTGGTCCATGAGGAGATGGCTCGCGAAGGACTGGTCTCCTTCACAAGAGGCCTAGTTAACCCAGAATAAAGCTCGCAAAGCAAGCTAGGCCTTTCACGATGGACCTGGGTGATTGATGTCCACTAAAATATAGACACGTATGAGAGTGGGTGAGAGTGGTTAGGCTATGCATATATATAGCCTAAATGGTTTGAAAACTTTATTCGGTAGAGAAGAAAAAGAAGGGAACGAGTGGAGCCAGAGAGAGGAGAAAAGGAAGAGGAAGAAGATGAGAAGGAAAAGTAGAAGGCCTTTGGCCATGGGTTTTCCTATAAAGCAACCAAGTCTTTTTGCCTGACTCTTTCTTTTTTCTTGCCCTTGGACCTAAAGTCCATATAGCGATTAGCACTTGGATTCGCTGCCTTTGAGAAGGGACTAACTAGAATCCATGGGCTCTAAATCCTCCATAGAAATAGTGGTTTCTTTGAGAACAAAAACTATGGTGGAGGTGTGTGTGCAAACATTGTCTTTATGACTCAGTTTTCATGTATGATGTTAACTTCTGTGAAGGGAAACTTTGCCAAAATTTTGCTAAAATTTGGACAAGTTTTGTTGTTTGTTTTGGGTGTACCCAACCATTAAGCAACAATAAGTTGTATAGGAGGTATCGGGTCCCTTTAGGGAGTGCACCTCATTGAGAGATAGGACATGATACGAGCTTGGTTGTATCCCGAGATAGTAGGCTAACGGTCCCTTGCACATTAAAGTGGGAGGCCTCGATACCCTTAAGAAATGTGATAACGACACCTCCATGATTTGGATCATTCTAGTAGAACTACACCTGACTTGATTCGTCTATGAT
The DNA here is from genome assembly GCA_025762735.1 of Platanus orientalis. Lineage (NCBI taxonomy): Eukaryota > Viridiplantae > Streptophyta > Magnoliopsida > Proteales > Platanaceae > Platanus > Platanus orientalis. Next base: position 12,412 of record JAOXJP010066591.1, on the reverse strand, counting down.
AGTGGGTATGTAGGTAGCCTGAGGACGGGAAGATCGATGGCATAGCTATAACCTAAAGACCATAAAATTCACTCTATTATTTTATTGAATTTACTAAACTCAGCAGCATGTGCAGGTGATATGACATCTTGGAACACTACAAGATGCAACAATTTATGGATAATTCCACACACCCATGTCAAAATGTTTAGGAACTTAAGTTTTGGAATAGGGATTGTGGTTCGCGAATAAATAAGGCTTCTACGATGTTACAATCGAGAATCAAGCATTTTCATAAAGAAGGGAGTGTTGCCATTAGACCACTCTCACAAAGAGAAGCTTGAGTTGATAGCTCTCGCAATAGGATAGTACATTGTAATAGGCTATACTCGCATTTGAAAGGGCTTCGCGAATGAGATTGTAAAGAAACCCTATTTGCGAAGGAGTATGTTTTCATGATGAAGATGTTTTCGCTAAGAAAAGGACTTTGTGATGAACATGTCTTCACGAAGGAAGTACAGTTGTGAAGGAACTATTTGCTGATAGTTCTGGACTGGTACATTTCACGAAGATTCTACATATAGAATAAGAGAAAGATTTCTATACTTTAAACACCTGAAATCTTTGACACCTGTAGTTGTATTTTGTTAGCATTTTTAATACTGTGAGCTATGTTGGGGTGGCAAGTTTGGGTTAGTGTATGACTTAGGTAAGTTATAGGAACTGAGTAAGGTTTTATAAGGAAACTGACATGGTAGGACACTTAGCAATGTTCAATATTGTCTACTTAGTAGAAAGCTAGATCCCATAGGTTCAATGTAGTGAACCAAGATGCCCTTTATTGGTCAGTTGCAAATATGATACATGATGTCAAGTCAAAAGACTTGTAGGTGTGTCATATTGGGAATCCCTAATAGATGTAGACAAGTGTTAGAGCCATGTGAAGGCCCTTAGGTGCCTTAGGAAAAGTCTAACCATGACTTGTCTCATCAGTTGAAATCAAGAACTCATGAAAACTGGATTAAAACCTTAATGAGGTAGAAGGGTCAAGCAACCTTTAAGGTTGTGAAAAGTCAATTGGATTGACTTGTGCCCATTGTCTTCTTGAAAATGACATTTTGAGTTAAGGCATGTTAATAAAGATGAAGCATTTGCCATAGTTTATTTGGGGTCAACCTTATAGGAGTTGACATATACAAATGTCAAGGATATGTTCAATTCTTGCAAACTAGTGGGGGTGTGATAATAAATATAGTTGTCCACTAGATATGACTCTATTGAGTTGTGATTTTTAGAAGGCCAATACTTCGATAGGAAGTCCTAGATGCTTTGGCACTAGGAGTGTGCTCATCTTGAATGCTTTTATGAGTGATAACTAAATATTTTTGGATTCAAGTCTGATTAAGTTAACCTGTCATTGTGTGTTCATTGTTTGGGATTCAATGTGTCTAGTACGAACAAGTTTAGTGAACTAACTTGGGACATAGTGGTAAGCACGTGGCTAAGAAGAGATTTCTAATCTCATGAGTACAAGGATAAAGTTTAATAATCTGATAGCTCTAGAATTAGATCCATGGATCTGAGGGAGCATTTGGATTTGGAATTAGTTAGTTCTATTTAGGACAAATGTGACTAGATTTTAGCACTTTACACTTTGTGTGAGTTATAGTTGAATGGTATTCGGTGATTAAACTGATGGTCTATGTGAAGAGTTTAGAATGATCCATTTACACGGAATGATGCCTTGTGAATGTTTCTCTATTTTGGAAGCTCCATATTGGATTTGACATGGAGTAAATCTTAGATGGATTAAGCCTATTGGTCAAGCCTCTAAAGTTGGAAAAAGAGGAACATACTAAGTGTTTGATGGATACTACGCCATAATCTTGTAAAGATTAGTATTGTAGGAATATATGTCCTAGAGGATTGGATGAGTCTGAGTTTCATATTCTATGAGATTAGATTTCTTAAGAAGATCTCAGAAATAGTGGGGGTAAGGAGGTCTATATCAAGAAATACCACTGTGTTTGAGGACAAGTGAAAAACAAGAACCTTATATGGATGCCAGTGTAGATAAAACCAAGTGTGATTGGTTCTGACAGAAGGAGATCCAAGTCTATCATAAGACCACGTAGCAGTGCACTATTATACAATGAGGGATGATGTAATTCTTAGGATTGTGATGGTAGATGGTATGGATTACACTCAAGACAGTGGTGGATCTTCGTAGTAGGGTAAGTACCAATCAAGGTGAAAAGAGCTTTTGGATGAAACTCAGTTTTGATGGTGTGATAGATGAATATGTTCTTTGTTGACTAATTGGTCATCATTGTCATCTTTATTAGACATAATAACTTAGTTTTATGACAAATGCCCTAAGTTTGGTAAAATCCATTAGATGATCTTTCTAACTGTGTAAGAATTCTTGATTATTAAATCAGATGAGTTGAGAAGTTTTCCTAAGGGGATAAACTCAAGAAAGCGATCACATGTGGCAATCAGAATAGTGTCATGCCCGATAATGATTAGAAAGTGTTAGAAATCCTACAGCACATCAGAAGGAACATTAAATCATGGCATGATGTGTTGTGGTAGTCTCAATGGCAATGGATTTGGAATCTAGATAAAGCCTTATTTGTTTGAAAGGATTAGTGAGAGTTGCATATGACATGAGTGTCGGTTAGTGAAGGACTGATATGAAAAGATCTAGGGTTGCAATTGATTTTTGTAAAGCAAGTCTATTTGCGAATAGAAGGGATATATGTACACAATCTAGAACATTTAAAGAGAAAGCTCTCAGAGTAAATCTCATTGTGATTGAGTATGTCTTGATAGTAAAACCTGTGGCATTGGCAAAAGCTAATATGAGATCAGTAACTAACTGATTAATTTGGAAACTCCATTATGAATGACCTTTAGTAAGCCATAGACTATGTGAGTTCGTTAATGCCTTAAAAAAGGTTATTGGAGTAGATACACGAGATGAATAGACAGTTGACATTAAATTGTTAAAGGTCTGGATTAAATATATCTGGGATATGAGGAGCCATGAAGTCCATCAAGAATAGATATGCTGGTGTTTGCGAACACAAAAAATAACCTATGGTGGGGGTTTAGTTAAGTCCAAATATGTGGCTGCTAGAATAATATAAAACTCTATGAAATCCAAAAGTAGTGTGTGGCTTATTCCTTGGGAATCAAAGCCAGAAATCCTATTTAAGGACATATGGTAAGGAATGGTGATATCAGTGGACACACTGATATATATTCCAGTCAGCATTGACCATTTGATATGTTCAGACTTTGATTTGATGTGTAGTAGTGTCGAGAGTGTGTCTGCTATCACATGTAACTCAACTTATAACTAAGAGATGACTTGATGTATAGTGATCCAGGATAGGACAATGTGCTTGAAACACGTGATGTATGATATGTACTGATTTAGCTTTGAGTACCTGTGTGACACTTGTGTTAAGTTATCCAAGTTTGAACACTTGAAGGACACTTGCTAATGAAATTCAAGTAGAGACACTTAATGGATAAAAATGTCAAAAAATGATGTGATAAGTAATTTTAGGCCTTATCTAAGAGACATGCATGTTAAAAGGGTTGCTACACAATAAGTCTAGGGCTCTCTAAAGTGCAATGCCATCTATGATGGTTAACCCACTCTATAAAAAGGCTTGCGAGATTTTAATCTTTGAATGTTGAAAGGATTTGATAGATATAGAAGGTGGTGCTAATGGACACCTAACCTAGTTGTCTTAAGTTCAATGGGTAAACGAGTCAGTACTATAGGGAAGCACAGCCGTCACTTTTATGACTATAGTCCATTCTTTGACATTTCCACGTAAGAGATATTGTGGAGAGGTGCTTCAAGTCTAAAGTTTAGGACTGTGGATGAAAGGTTGAGAACCAAGTAAGATGACAAGTCTGGGACTACAATCGGTTTCTCTTAATGATTTTTTTGGAGACTCAAGTTAGGTTGAAATAACACTCTGATTGAGCTGAAAGATGCTCTGGATGAGTTGAAACACACTCTAGTTGAGCTAAAACATGCTCTGATGGGTTGAAACATACCTAATATAGGATGAAAACACCTTGATTGGGTTAAAACATACCCTGATAGAGTTGAAACATGCTCTTGATAGTTCTCAAAAGAGTTCCTCATTACCCAAAGTCAAGTACTCTGATACCAAATATTACACTCACCTTTCTAGGGGTGGAAGCTAGTTACTTCCTATGAGATCAAGGTTGTCTCTAGAGCCCTTTAGTAAATCTAGGATGAACACTGACTTTAAAGTGCCAACCATAAGATATGTAAACTCTCTCTAAAGGGTTGTGCATGTAACAAGTTGAGTCCATCAAAAGAGATACTAGTTCTAGGGTACTCCACTACGTTCCCAGACAGACAACGACCTGTTACACAAGATGTTGGTTCTAGGGACATCCACCATGCATTGATGCACAAGGGACCTCACTTATTGCCCATGATACTTATGTTCAATTTTTTTTAAACAAGTGGTGGATTATTGAAAATGGAAAGGCATTAAATGCCATTAACGCCTTTTCGGCTCCCTTGCTTTACCATTTTTAGATTTTTTTTTTCAAAATTTTGCTTTGGCTTTTTAGTCCTACATCAGAAACTAGAGGAAAACAACTACAATATATAAGTAATCCCTCACTCACTTGCTTATGTATGATTAAGAGCCCTCTTTCTCCCACTTGCTTGCTATGGTGTAGCAAGGTGCATGACACACTGCATGCACACACACGCGTACCCGTACAAGAACAGGCAAGGGCAAGGGCTTGGGTACAAGGGTTCTTGAGGCACACTTTGCACTTCACACATGCACATCATCGTGAGTTGCATTAGGTTCCAATATTCCTTTTCAATGGTCCAAATAAGATTTTTGGTTGTTCACGAAGATATTGAACCATGAAGGAAAACTAAGGCCATGAGTGAACTACCTCACAAAGATGGGCGCACCATGAAGGAGGTACATTGCAGAGGAAGTAGACTGTGAAGGGATGGACCTCGCAAAGATTGTGTACTACAAAAGATGGTACACCATAAATAGAGAGTGCCATCACAAAGGAGTTGGCTCGAGAAGGACTAAGCCCATGAAGGACTAGCCTTGAGAAGGGAATTGAATGGACTTGGCCCATGTGGAGCTGGCTTGTGAAGGACTAGTCTCCTTCGCAAGAGGCTTAGTTGACCCAGAATAAAGCTTGCAAAGCAAGCTAGGCCCTTCACGATGGACCTGGGTGATTGATGTCAACTAGAATATGAACACATATGAGAGTGGGTGAGAGTGGTTGGGCTATGTATATATAAGGCCCAAATGGTTTGAAAACTTTATTTAGAGAAGAAAAAGAAGGGAATGAGTGGAGCCAGAGAAGGGAGAAAAAGAAAGGAAGAAGAGAAGGAGAAGAAGGCCTTTAGCCATGGGTTTGCCTACAAGGCAACCAAGTCTTTTTGCCTCACTCTTTCTTTTTTTTTTGCCCTTGGACCTAGAGTCCATTTGGCGATTAGCACTTGGATTTGCTGCCCTCAAGAAGGGACCAACTAGAATCCATGGGCTCTAAATCCTTCATAGAAATAGTTGTTCCTTTGAGAACAAAAACTATGGTGGAGGTGTGTGGGAAAACCTTGTCTTTGTGACTCTGTTTTCATGTTTGATGTTCACTTTCGTAAAGGGAAACTCTACCGAAATTTTGCTAAATTTAGACAAGTTTTGTCATTTGTTTTGGGCGTACCCAAACATTAAGCAACAATAAGTTGTATGGGAGGTATCAGGTCCCTCTGGGGAGTGCGCCTCATTGAGAGACATAACATGATCCGAGCATGGTTGTATCTCGGGGTTACCAGGCTAATGGTCCATTGCACATTAAAGTGGGAGACCTCGACTATCCTCAAGAAATGTGATAACGACACCTCTATGATTTGGATCAGTCTAGTGGAACTACATCTAGCTTGATTCCTCTATGATAGAGGGTATGTAGGCACCCTGAGGATAAGAAGACCAATGGCACAGCTACAACCTAAAGACCATAAAATTCACTATGTTATTTTATTGAGTTTACTAAATTCGGCAGCTTTTGCAGGTGATATGACATCTTGGATCGCTATAGGATCCAACAAGGTCAAACACCAAAATGTAGGAGAATAGAATTTTAGTGAATTCTTTCTTTTCCTTGAATAGTCATTGAAATGTCTTCTTGTTATGGGAATCTCATGTTGGTCTAGTCAACTCCTTGATTGTAATTAAATCATGCTCTTACTAAGTTAATTCTAAACCCTTGGAAATAAAGTCTTCAATATAATGCACTTACATGACTCCACCCTCCTTTTTAGGGTTAGCTTAAAGATTCTTAACTAACTTAGAGGGTCTTCGATCTCAAATTTTCCAAGCTTGATACTACTCTTGCAACTCAACACCAACTACCACTATAATGCATGTTGGGTTTAGCGAGGCTTTTTCAAATCCATGAACATTCTTCCTGGTTTGTTGGATTGTGCAGAATGGCCAAAATAAAGACTTTTGGGAAGACCTATGAGTCCCATTTCTACCTAGTTTCAGTCCCCTACTCACCTTCTTCAGACTAGGAATCACCAACAATCTTGATATCATGCTCTAACAAAACTGTTATCAAAATTGTGAGCTTATTGAAGAAGAATTCCTATAATAATAGAAAAGAGCATAACATCCATTGATTACCTAGGCTGTACTAAGAATCTAAAAAAATGAATCCTAGGTGGATGAAATCTTCTGCACATACTCCAAAATTGGCACTTCCCATACCACTTGTTAAAACCTAGTCATTTGTTCCCAACACCTCCTTAGCCAAACCCACAACTTGCATTATGATTTTTTCTTGGAACTACAACTGCCACCACAAAGCTTGCTTTGCCAATGGAATGCTGTCAATGAATTTTACCAGTACATCAGATGCTTCTCTAGCATTATGCACATCCAAGATACCAGCCACCTCTTCTGTGGTCAATCTATATGAAGTAACTACCATTTTGTTGCCAAGTGGCTTTAATTTCAAGTCAAATGTTTTTTCTAAGGCTGTGGGGTATCTTAATCTCTTTTGAAGATTTATGTGCCCCCACTTATTTTTGTCAAGTGGGATCTTTTGGAGATCTTTGGAGGTTTCTACCTTATTCTATTATGGTTTTCTCTTCTACTAAAAATCCTATTTGTAGGGTGTTTCTTTTTCTTTTTCTTTTTCTTTTTCTTTTTTTTTTTTTTTTTTTGTTGTCCGCAAGAAAAAGTTGACAAAGGTCTTGTAAATCTATAACCTTAAATAAATAAAAGGCCTTAAGGACTTAGACAGTGTTATAGCATTTCTTGTACAAGCCCCCCCTCCCCCACCCAAAAAAAAAAATTTCATTTCTTGTAGGGGATAAAAGATAATAACTCGAGTGTTACTCTTGGGGATATATGATGAAGTGGTTGTTGTGATCTCCTTAATTATTGAAAGTCTCTTTAGATCATCTTTGCATGTGGATGTGATACGATCTCTGTCTCTCTCTCTCTCTCTCTCTCTCTCTCTCTCTATATATATATATATATATGAGGGAAAGGGCCTACTAGAGATGGCCGAGCCTCCAAAAGTCACTAAGTACATTAAAATAATTGAACTTACTACTTCTCATGAAGCATTGGCATTTATTAACATAAAAAATATGAAAATAAGGAGAATAATGCAAATGTGCTAAGCCAACCATGGATAGAAAGAGAATCGTGGAGGGTCAAGGTGGTGGTGAATTGTAGGTGATGATCATGGAAGATATGTGCTGATTAAAACATTTTAAGGTAGTCTTAAGTGTGATTGGTGGGTGAATTCGGTAAGTTTTTAAGGACATTTTATCTAGGAATGTATTGAATAAAATATTTTAGGAATGCATTAGTTGTATGTATTTTGGTGCACATCAGGATGTAGCCTTTTTACTCGTGAAAAAAAAATCTTATGCTTATTTGAACTTCTTTTTTGCATTCTTTTTCTATATCTAATTGTAGTTGCAATTTCCCAAGTAGATGGTATATGGGTGTTGTTGTTGTTGGACTTGCAATTTACCCTATATGGTATTAGAGTGAAGTTTTAACTTGGGGTTGAGTACAAAGGTTTTGACAACAAAGCTTGAGCTAAAATAATTTGATATGAAAAATAAATAAATAAAAATGGTTTATGAAAAATAAAAATTCATTTAATTCAATAGTCAATATCCATTAATTTGCAAAAGCATATTCACATTCATAATTCAATAATTTCATAAGCGTACATCAATATCACATAGATTACGATATTCCAATAATCAATAGTCGCAGCCGTTAGCAAATGCTATAATCTCCAATATCAATCCAGAAAGAGTATTAACATGTCTGCATAACGTAGGAGTCAACACTCTACATCAATAGGGTGCCTTTTCACCTAAGCCACAAACAATGGGAAAATAGAATATACAGCCTCTAAATAAAATCCACAATATTGTGATCCAAAGTATAACTAATAGAAAAGTACTACAAAGGAAAAAAGAAAAGCTAGTAGCATTGTAGTAAATCCCTGAGTAGAGAACCTGTAGTCAAAGTCAGCCTGAAAAACAAATGGTTGGGTTAGTCCTAACCTGTAAGCAATCTAGCAGACTATAGATAATTTGAAGCAAAGCACAAATCTGAACACTAGCATGTCCAATGGTTAGTACTAAGCTAAAAAGATATCAAAATAATAATCACAATCATACTAGTATAAAACAATAATAATCACATGTCAAACAAAAATCAATGGTCCAATACAAAGGTATAAGTTTGAATAATAATTTAATGCGGAGGTCAAAGCTCATAAATTCGATGACATATGTTAGTCTCGAGAGATCCGATGTTCTATGATTTTGGAGTGTTTAGAGTTCGATGTTCAAAGTATTTAGAATTCACATGATTCATAATATTTAGATGTTCATTCTTCAAAATTCAAAGATTTAAAGTGTTTGGAGTTCATAAGGTTCAATATTTAAAGGATTCTAAAGTTCAATGTCCAATAGGTTAAAAGGACACACTTAGCCCGATGTCAATGCCCACATGATCAAAAGGCTTAAGTCCAAAAGGGGTTCACATCAATAAGTTTGAAGGTCAACATAGTTTCACATATCTTTAAGTGCTCGCATACAACCCTATGAGTGGAGCTCAATGTCTTTGAGTGCTCACATACCACCCTACAAGTAGGGCTCAATATCTCTGAGTGCTCACATACCTCCCTACAAGGGGCTCAATATCTTTGAGTGCTCGTATATCGCCCTACGAGTGGGGCTTAATATGTTCGAGTGCTCGCATAGCGCTATAGGAGTGGGGCTCAAAGATTCACATTCAAACTCCAAAGATTCAAATAAGAACTTGCATCAAATCATCCATAGTAAGATAGATTAACTTACAAAGAAAGCTTAAATCTGAGATTTAAAGGGTTAAATCAAGATTTTCAAACATATCAGATATTCCAAAGGATTCACATACAAACTCCAAAGATTCAAAGAGGAACTTACATCAAATCATCCATAGTAAGATAGATTAACTTATAAATAAAGCTTAAATCCAAGATTCAAAAGGTTAGATCAAGATTTCTAAACATTTCAGAGATTCCTAAGGATTCAAGTGCCAAACTCCAAAGATTAAAGAGGGATATGCTTCACATCATCTATAGTATGAAATATTTACTTACTAAGAGATCAAATCCAAAACCTTCAAGAAAGGAAACCTCCACTTCAAGATTCACTAATCCCTTGTTCTATAAAATAAGTATAGACCTAACATTAAGAGAGTCAAACTTGAAAGATCTAAAAAGAAGATGAACTATCCTAGCAAGATTTTCAAGGTTGGGAGGAAACCATACCAAATTTGAGGAAGAACTCCTTCCTCTTACAAAACTTCCAAACCTCTCTAACTCCTTCTATTTTGATGTAAATGAGGTTATTAGGGTTTTTTAACTAATATTTAGGGTTTTGGGTCAAGTTGGGAGGGTCCCACACTCCCCAAAACGAAGAAAAAAAATTAATTTTCTTCTAGAAAATGTAATCTAGGTCATTCTGGATCAATCTTAGATTGATCAAACACATTTTTTTGTAGTTTTCTAAGATCAGAGAAGTCCTTGATCGATCATTTAAGTGATGGATCAATTCGGACATGTTTTTCACTACTTTTACCCCTATGCACTAAAATGCTCATAACTTCTCTATAGAACTTAGAATCAATCTCTATTTGTTGTGTTGGAAACTAAACTTCAATACCTTTCTAGGGATATATGGCTTAAACTCAAATTCCCTTAGGATTGGTATCAGTGGGCCTAGGAATTGACCCTAAATTTGTGGGTTTGTCAACACAAACATCTTGTAGGAAAATGCACATAACTTCCTTTAGGAAACTCTTATACGTAGACCATTTATTTTTTTTGGAAAGTAGACTCCAAGATATTTCTAACAATGTATGACTTGACCCCCAATTAACTCGGGGTTTGTACAAATTTTATGTGAAGTTACCCTAATATACACTTAGGGCAGTTTTCGAAATCGATCAGTTCAAGGTCAAACTTAAGTTCTACAGTTCTAACTTGGTCCAAAGGTTTCATAACCAAGATAAGGTCCATTTAGAATATGTGAGATGCCAATTTTATCCTTATGGGATAAAATTATAATTTTTCCCTTTTTATACAAGACGAGGCATTACACTTATGAAAGAACCAATGTCATAAAGATGTTAAAACTTCAAATGTATACTTCACAATTTGAGGCATTGAGGATGGAGGATGATGAGGAAGTCTCTCAATTCCATACTAGACTCTCTAACCTCGTAAATTCAATGAGGAACCTAGGTGAGGAAATAAGTGAGACTAAAGTCGTAAGAAAAGTACTTAGGTCTATTCCCAAAAGGTTTAGACCTAAAATAATGACCATTGAAGAGAGAAAAGATGTCGGTACAATTAAGTCAGAAGAACTAATTGGCTCCCTTCAAACATATGAAGCCTCCATCAAGGAACCCACCAAGAAAAGGGGCATTGCTCATAAGGTGGAAGAACCCTCATAATTTAATGAGGAAACCGATGAAGAATTCACCCTAGTGGCTAATATAAATGTAAAGTGTTATAAATTTTATGAACTGTAAAATACATGTATTGTATAGATTAGGACATGAATGGAGTCATGTTAGAGTCTAGGAGGTTCTTGGGTCCAAGCATTATGGAGATCATCATCAAGTTCCAAGAAAGCCTTAAAAGATCAATCTGGGAGCCTGCAAAACATCCCAAAGGGTTCACACATTATTCCGATCTCTCAAAAGGTAAATCAGATAAAGTAGCAAGGCCATGGTGAACAAAGGGTCCATATAGGGTTTACAAAGGTCCACAGACATTCTTGGACCAAGGAGGGTCGATCCCAAGTCACTGTATCTTTTCCAAGGGGTTTGGGGTTGTTTACTATGGCTTTGGATTAATCCAAACCTCCTAGTTCGATCCAAATAATTGGGATGAATTCAAACTTATTTGGTTCGATCTACGATCAAACCAATGACTCTAAGGAGTTTCAGTCTGAGACATATCATCATTTGGATCGATCTAAAGCTCCTAGATTCGTGATAATGGTTATAAAAATTTAAAAAATTATCTAAATCAATGGTCCATCTTAATTGACCATTGGAGAATGCTCTAATCTAATTGACACAAGTTATTTTTGTCCAATGTAAAAGGCAAAGAGATTTGGCTCTCCAACTTTTGGGAAATCTCTCTACAAACCTAGATAAGAAAATCTATACCCAAAGACCATTCTTGAGCTTCCTCTTTGTTCTTATCTAATCCTATCATCAAGAGGAAGGATTCAAGGCTTGTCTAAACCCTTGTGAAGAAGATAGTGGGTTCTATAGTTACACATTGCTCAAGGAAAAGAAACCCACCATTATTGGCTCAACTAGCTTGAGGAGCTAACCAAGAAGTTTTGGGGAGCAATAGTTACATCTTGCTCAAAGAGGAGTGATAATTACTTAAAATTGCATAATTATCATAATCAAAATGAGCATTATCACATTTATTTTTGTGTATTTATATTAAATTATGTATTTACTCTTGTAGGACCTCACGAAAAAACCCAATTGAAGTTTAAAGTCCATTAGCAAGGCCTACCAATGGAGATGATGTCAAAAGATGATGAAGATCATCACCACCCGACCCAATCAAGTGAAGATCAAGCATCCAAGGGAATTCAAGGGTTAAGATTGATAGAGGTGGATGATTAGATATTGGACCAGCTCACTCATAGGGCAAACAAGTCAAAAACTTGTGGGGCCCATGAGCAAAAAATCTTCACTTCATATCTTTTTTAGAAAATTCGCTAGAAAAGGAGTTTTGAGTCATGTTCGGTATTTTGGCCATAACTTTTGATTCAAAATTC
>JAOXJP010066580.1:0-15465 GCA_025762735.1 Platanus orientalis | reverse complement strand
GAGCATTAGTGAGTTCTTATATTGATTACTCTACTTCTTTGTTTTTCTCTACTTTCCTTCATTTTTGGTAGCTATTTTAGGTGAGATTACAATTTTTCATCACTTCTTTCTAGAGTTATGTGAGTTTGGCGATTCTACATATTCCATAGAATGATTCATTTCATTATGCCTTGATAGAGACTTTGATGTACATGAAATTCAGAATTCTATATGTGTATTGTTAGATATATTCCGATTTAAGTATGTTTTAATTAAGATTTATTCATTCTCTTTTACTACCATCATGGATTCGTTGAAATCATAAGTTTCTCTCTATGATTAAATGTGAGAAGGTTAGATTCTTGTGAAATTCAAAGGGAAAAATGATTTCTACTTCATATGCTTGACGTTTGCCTTGATTTTTCCATAATTGAAATTTCTATTCATATCATTATAGCTAGTTGGTAATTTCTTTTTAATTAATTAGCTTCAATCTTTGTTCCTTTTTTTATTTAATATGTTAGTTGGTCATTAATGCTATTATTATGTTTTCCACTTGATCCTATCCACTTACACTTGATTCGATGAGCTCCATATTAGTGTCATTGCATACTCATGTCTTCTTTGGGACTTTTATGTTATTGTCAGTTTTGGAAGTTAAAAGAGGAATTTCGAGTATTTGGTTTTGGTGTGAGTATAAGCTATTACTTTCCATTTGGTTTTCAACATTGGCTTTATATGGCCTCACATGTGATTTTTTACTATATTGACATCTCTTACATTGTATCCTTATGTAGTAACATACGACTCTATATATGCATGAATTTAAAGTACCGTTCACTTTCAAGATTTTAGTTTTGACCCAATCACCAAGACTCGTTAATAGGTGAAGACAGCATTAGTTGTCTACTAACCATTGATGCCCTAGGGGATTTTTGTGGGCTAATCCTTGACGCCTTAGGGGATTTTTGCGGGCTACATTGGTCTTATGACCCTTTTAGGTACCTAATCACCGAGTCACATTAATAGGTGAAGATGACACTAGTTACCCATCATTCTGTATGATTTCAATTCTGTCAAAAACCCTACACGGGTTATATGATTTCAATTTTGTTAAAGACCCTACATAAGTTATATGATTTCAGTTTTGTCAGAGACCCTACACGGGTTTTATGATTTCAGTTTTGCCAGAGACCCTACATGGGTTATATGATTTCAGATTTGTTAATAGCCTTATGTGCGCTAATTTGTTGATTTAATCCAAGGTGTGTTTTGTTAGAAACCCTTCTTGGGTTATGTGAGTTTGAGAGTTGCATTGGGCTTCCATAGGCATGCACTTGGTTTTGATATATATTAGCTAATGCAACTTACTTGAGAGGTGTTGAGGCCTACTAATGTATGAGTATTTTGTAGTAAATAGTTACATTGCATGTTGCACATTCCTTATGAGTTATGCATTACTTTATCAGTTATGGACTTATGCTTGACTGGACTTTAGTACTTCTGAAACCTTTGTTGAAATTTAACTATCGTTATAACTAGTTTAATTCATATATGTTACGCATGTTTCGATTTGATATTGAGTCATACTCATGCAAATTCGATTTACTCTGTGGGACATTATATGTTCTCTCACTGGCTTTATAGCTCATCCATGTTTTTTAACCCCATTTTCGATGGCGCTCCTAGTACGTGATTTCTGACAGGTTCAGTCCCAGAGTTGGCACGTTGGGACAAGAGGACCATTTTTGTTCTTTCCTTTCTATTTAGTCTTATTTTCATCACATTATGTATAAAACATGGGTTATTTGAGACAGGATTTGATTTTGTTATCTAGTATTTTTTATTGTGATAAGATGATCGATATTATTATGGGCCAATTGGATGGCCTATTTACAATATTGTTTAGACTAGAGATTTATGTTTGAAATTCTATCCTAGAATAAGATATGTCGTACTCTTTTTAATTTAACTTGATTTACTTTGATTTATTTAACAATCCTCGTTAGCTATTTTATTACTAGATTGATTCAAGTCACAATTATCAATTAGATCAATTGAATATTAATTTGATAATGCTTAAAACAAACAAAAGTGCATCAATCACATGAACACAATGGAGAACAAATGTACACAACCACAACACAGAGGTTTATAGTGGTTCGGCACTAAGGCCTACGTCCACTCTTAAAGCTCAATCACAGAGCTTTCCGTAATTTTATTCAGATTGAAATACAGACAATCTAGATAAAATTCACACAAAACTCTTTCTACTTGCTACACAAGCTAAACCTACACTCTATGTCTCCAAAGAGTGTAATACTCCTTCCGGTGTCTCCGGCGGAAGGGATCCAATCAATGAAATAAATAGAACATATATAGATAACCTCATACAGGCTGATATATCAATGTATACCGAATGTGGATGTCCCTTTTGTGAGTTGATGTACCTTTTCTTTCACAATTAAAATGCAGCAGAGAACACGCTCTTGAGCCTTTTAAATCACTGGTTTTCTTGCAACGGACAATCAATAATACTCTCTTCTTTTGATATATGAAGTAGTATGCCCAGAGAGATGATTTACTCAAGTATTTTCAATGGCACAAGATTAGCTTAGCAACTAACACACAGACTTCTCGGCTTTCAGACTAGCCATTTTCTCAGACAAGATTTTCTCTTTTTCGTTTGTTGCTCTCTCTTCTTCTCTTTAAAACCTAGGGTATTATCACCCTTTTATAGAGCTTAAACTAATCTTAGTCCATAGGATTAGAGCTCTTTCAAACAGACAAGTCCTGAGAAAAGTCAGATTAAAATCTCAAAAATAAAAGTTAATTTTTATCAAACCTAAGGCTGTGATCGATCACACTTTTTTTGTGATCGATCAGGGAAGTGTAATCGATCAGGCCTTGAGATCACAACTCTTAAGAATTTTCTTTTTTGCCTGAAAACAGACTTGTGATTGATTAGTCGAGATCGATCAGGGTCTGTAATTTTTCTGCACTTTGTCCTGTTTCATCATTTCGGTTTTGGACCTTTTTTCCATTATCCTTTTGGGTTAACTACACTTACATTTAGGCCCTTTTTAGCACCTCATACTTGTTCTTATGATTAATTTTAGTGCTTTAGTGCATGGTGCAATGTGTGGCTATTCTATGAGGTTTATGCATGTCATGAGCATCCATTCAACCTTCTTTTTGTTAGTCTTTAGCTTTAGCTTCCGTGCATTGACTCTTCAACCTGAATCTTGATTTTGTTCTTCATCTTTAGTACTTATCTTGATCTTGTAGGTCTTCAGTCCATCTTTGCCTTCTTTCTTCCAACCTTAGAGCACTGTCATGGACTTGACACTTACTTTACAACTCATTGTTTTGACATGAGATTGACAATATATAATCCCAACATTCTTCTCCATTTGTCAATTACATGGAAAAACCTTTTACAGACCTTTTACATCAATGAACAAACTTTACAAGACAAGACCACTCAAGTCCACTTATACAGACTCAAATACATGGTTAAAAATTGAGTTGTCCATTAGCATTGTTCTTATTTTACTTTGAACACCTGCTAACTTGCACACATCCAATACACATACCTTCTCCAAGCATAGTGAGTTCTAATAAAGGTAATTATAAGAATGCATGATGTGTGAGTATGTTGACAGTTTTTAGTTTATGCTCAATGCTCAATGCTTTGCCTCAACCACAACACACATACAATCACATAGGCTCTAGGCTCATCATTAACAATCATATATTAGTCAATATATTAGTCACCATAAGACATAAGCACTCTCCCCCTATATATATGATATTTATCTCCCTTTTTGTCATGAAATTGCAAAGTGTAACAGAGATAGCAAAT
Organism: Platanus orientalis; assembly: GCA_025762735.1. Lineage (NCBI taxonomy): Eukaryota > Viridiplantae > Streptophyta > Magnoliopsida > Proteales > Platanaceae > Platanus > Platanus orientalis. The sequence goes on along the minus strand of JAOXJP010066580.1, from coordinate 11,621 downwards.
AATAAAGAGAAAATAAATAAAAGTCCAAATTGCATTTATCAGTAAAAGATCTACAAAAAGATACAATGCATTCATCAAAATTTGAGATCTAGAGTCTCAAAGTACAACTGCCACAGAGAAAAAATATAATTGTCCAAAAAAAAAAACATAAACACAAGAAACATGTAAACTGATCTAAAGGAGAGTCAATCATCAGACTCTTCCTATTCTTCTTTTTCTTCCTCTCTTTCTCAAAATCTTCTCCACCATCCTCGTCTCCATCATCCTCCTCATTCAAGTTATCACCATCTAGAGGTGCCTCCTCTGTAACCTCCTCCTCAGAATCATCCTTGCTGAGGGAAAGTAAAATAAGTAGACCATCTGTGATAGATAGACGAGTAGCAATGGCTTTCTGGTTTTTATAGAAAGCCTTTTAATTCTTTAGGGGTTTCTTGACCTTGATGAGTATATTCTATAGGAGATACATCATCCTCTTCTTGGCAATGGCAAAGGCAGAGTAAGCAGGAGGAGCATGAAAAGCAGAGCCAGGCAATTGCTCACTAATCAGATCCAATATATGCATCCTCTGTAATGTGCTGAGGCCAAGAGCTAAAATTCGATGAGCACGAACACTCAACTGCAATGACACCTTCTGTGCCTTGAGGATCTAGGATATGAGGACTAGAAATGGCAGACTACTAGTAGAATGATTAGCCGCAGACACCCTCATAAAAACATAGCAAATAATGTAGGGAAGATCTAAATATTTTCCCTCTAAGATATAGTCAATCAGATATGTCATGTGGAAGGTGAGACCACTCCTATGTGTAGTCGGAAGCAGGATATATATAAAAATCCAGAAAAGAAACTGGACTACGGGTCTCCAATCACTCTTAGCGAGCTTTGTGGTCCATCGGACGGTTTTTTCACATAAGCGACGAGTCATCACTGCTTTGTCCTCCTTGGACATGTGCCTAGGTGGAAAGGGAATCATATCTGCTAGCCTTGGAATCCCCAAAAAAGTTGAGATGTATTCGGGAATGATCGGGATGGGGATTTTGTAGACTAAGGAATAAAATGACAAAGGTCAAAAATTTTCATCAAAAATGTTGGAATAGAAGATTCTTACAGCCTCATCATGGATGGGTCCCTTGATGGACATCATCAGCATCCATATCCTCTTGTGTTGATGTACTCATAAAGTTGCATAATGCGGAGAGCATCCAAAGCCATTGGCCTCTCAATCAATAAACCTCGTGAAGAGAAGATGGTTTCGTACCTTGCTTGACTCAACTCATCATGAAATGGGGAAAATGAACCTCCCTTTTTCTTCTTGGATCTGTTTGGAGGTGGAGTGTGGGAGCTTGCCGGTTACTTCCCTTTGGAACTTGATGAATCCTTGGTTGCCCTCTTCTTCCCCACAAATTTGTAGCGAGGCATTGTGAAGATTAATGGATAAAGAGATGTATGGAGGTTAGGGTTAGGGTTTCTAAGATGTGAGATATCTTTAGGGTTTTTTTAGAATGAGAAATAACCCACTTTTTGGGTTTTTATACGTCACTGAACCGAGCGCTCATGGATCCCAAAAATGCTGGATTTGTGGCCCTAATCAATCACAGTCCTTTCATGATTGATCATGCCTAATCGATCATAGATCTCGTGATTGATCAAGGGTTAATTTCCTTGTTCTTCTATAGTTTCCCTCCCCCTTTCTAAATTGCCTCTTTGATCACTTTTTCTACTCATTTTGTTTAACTTTGGATTATTCTATAAAGTACACAACCCAATGGCACTTCGGAGATATTCAAACTGATGAGAATCAAGTGGTTTTGTGAGAATATCTGTAAGTTGATCCTCAATTTTCATGTAGGATAATATCACTTCCTTTTTCTTCTACCAATTCTCTAATGAAGTGATGTCGGATATCAATGTGTTTGGTTCTAGAGTATTGAACTGGATTCTTTGATATGTTGATTGCACTTTGATTATCAACAAACATATTCATTGTGCTTTATACAACTCCATAGTCCATTAGCATTTATTTCATCCAGAGAAGTTGAGTACAAGCACTTCTAACTACAATGTATTCAGCTTCTACAGTTGACAATGAAATTGAATTTTATTTCTTGCTATGCTAAGACACAAGACTATTTTTCACATAAAAACATCCTCCACTAGTGCTCTTCTGGTCATCTATATCACCAGCCCAGTCCGCATCTGAATAACCAGCAATCTCTAGGTTTGTATCATATGAATACCAAAGACTAAAGTTGAGGACATCGGGTCCAGGCAAGAGTTTCAGGTTTACCAGAGATGGTGCAGGAGGGTCACACCCATGCTATGGTTTCATTAGCATTTTTTATTTTATTTATTGTTCCCTGGCACATATTTGAGGGCAGTTTTGTCTTAATAGCATATTTAGTGGTATTTTGGTTATTTTCTATAATGTAGGGTTATTTTGGGTTTGATATTATGCTAGGGGGGTTATTTTTGAGAATTCTTTATTTGGGGTGTAATAACTTGAATGTGGGGCTATAAAAACACCTCACACGTTCAGGATTTTTTTTTTATGCAATAAAGAATTAATTTTGTCTCTCACGTTTGGCTCTTAAGGCTTTCTTGTTCTTCCTCTTTGGTTGCAAGCAGAGTGCATAAAACCCTGGAATGGGTCTAGGGAAAGTCTAGTTTAATGGTAGTAGTAAAGACTGCTCCCTCCACCTTTGGTAAAGGTCTTCTATCTCTTCTTCCTCACCTCTACATTTTTTTCTGAGTTGATTTAGAGTTTTGGTTGTGCTGAAAGTTAGCAATAACACTTCATCATTAAAGATTTTTCACAATCAAGCATTCAAGGGACTATACCAAAGTGTTACATTCAGATTTGGAGACGTATTCTTCAAATTAAATGGCTGTTTAAAGGGTTCTATGAAGTTGGGTTTCAGACCAAGTGTTGAAGACGAGCAAAACAACCTGTACGAGAACTCATAACACTCCATTACTGTTGGGAGTGGGCCGCTGGGATTTCGACTAGGTGTGAGGAACCCCTATACAATTCATATAGTAGTGGGTCCCAACCCTAAGGGCCCCACCTATTTGTTGCTGATTCAAAATTCTCCACAGTAGGCGTGAAAGGCTCTGTTTGGGCTCTTTTGCGAGATTTACTACCAACTCCTCATCTTTTGGATTCAGCCAAAACTATTGCAACAGGGTATCAACAACCCTTACACGATCCTACAGATGATTTCATTCCATCCAAAAACTCCAGACAGATCGAGATACAACCAAGAGAACACAAACTAGGCATTAACTGGACAAAAAATCCACCTATACGAGATCAGCCACCAATTCTTCAGTATTTTATTTTATTTTTATTTTGACTTCTCTGAGGTGTAGTACACACCTAGACGATCTAGTAGCAACATATTTTGTTTCAAATAATTTTTTTATGGATTAAATTCTGTTGGGAGTTGATGGCTGGCGGCATGATATCTACAGTACCTGTGCATTACGATCAATTCCAGTTTAGGAATTTTGCTTAGTTCAAGTGATTCTCTTCCTGGATTCCTCTCTTGGCAGCTCTAATCTTCAGATTTGAAGCAGTCACAAGGTATTTCTTCCATTATATGATGGTCTGTTTGAATCCCATAAGTGGTGTTCTTCATGGCTACGTGATATGGGCTGAGGGCTGTTAGAACTTGAGTAATTTTTTTTTGAAACCTAAGTTCCTACAGTTCATAAACCTACTTACATTCTTGTTTACTGAGCTCCCATTAATCCTCTTATTTACTTTTGATCAAATCATGATTGTTTGCATTAATTTCACCGAGTTTTATTCTACTTTATACCACCCTGATTTTCTGGACAACAAATAAACAATTGGTTAATCTTTTAAGTTAATTTGGTTCTTGCATATAATTTAGGCCCCCTTTGTTTATTTGCTTTATTGGCCTTTAAACCTTTTCATGTTTACTAAACATAACTAAATTTTGATCTGAATTCATATGTGGATGTGTAAGTAGGAATCTTGATTATGCTTGGTCACACCTCTTGTCTATTTTATGTCTGGCTTCTGATGCACACACCCACTAGTCCATATGCATGTTGCATCAGATTTGGTATTAGAGCCTAGATTTATGGTTTCCTTACTCATAGGTTGCATTTAGGTGTAGTTTTGCATAATAGACTAGTTTTGCATACTTTTGAATAGCATAACATATTTTATTTTAGTTATTTAATTTTCCACATTTATAGTCTTTAGAATCATTCTAGGGAGTCTTTAGGGTCACCCATCCTGTGCCTTTGGTGTATGCCCACTAGATCCGAATTAGATTATCACCTCAGGATGACCCTAGAAGTAGGACCTAGTTCCTAGCTCACCCAAGAACCGGCCTTTAAGGAATTGTCTGAGAGGGTGGATAGGTTAACTTTGGCTATAGAGTCTAATTTCAAGTATCATTTTGAGCAACTCCGGCAAGAGTTAAACCTGTGCTCTAGGAGAGGAGAGAGGATCCAATAGGACCTCATATGGATCACCACCTAGGCCATGGATCTGTAGGAGGCCACAGGCAAAGGAATCTTAGTCCTAAGCTTGATCCTAAGAGGACCCCACCTAGGGGCAAATCTCTAACCCCACCTAGGGAAACCCCACATAGGAACCCACCCCATGAGGCTATCCTTGAGTTTGAGGATGACTTGGATCCTTGGGATAATAGGCTGCCATGAAGGGCAAGAGATCATAGAGGTTTGAGAGATCTTGCGGAGATAGCCCTAAAAGCCATGCAGGTTAATGTGTCCACTTTCGATTGGCGCTTAGACCCCAAGGTTTTTTTGAACTGGGTCCATGGGATGGACCAATATTTTGACTAGTATGAGATCTTCGCTCACAGGCAAGTCAAGTTTGCTAAGATGAAGTTAGTTGGGTCAGCTCAGCTTTACTGGGATTCAGTAGAGCAGCATATGTATTGGAGAAATGAGAGACCCATTGATAGCTGGGTAAAGATGTGTGAGAGGCTCAAAGAGAAGTACGTACCCCGTTACTATCACACTAGACTTCTTGAGCAGTATCATGCTATCCGCTAGGGATCATCTAGCGTCGTGGACTACATCACGAGGTTTGATGATGGTAGATTGAGATGTAGCGTCCATGAGAATCCCAAGATGACCATCACTCGCTTTAAGATGGGGCTCCGACCTGAGATTCAAAAGGAGTTAATACCTTACTACATCACCACCCTAGAGCAGCTCTATAGGATAGCACATGACATGGAGAGATACATGAAGCCTTCGGCTCCACGACCTCAGGATCCTAGACGCCCTGATGGGAGGCACACTTCAAGGGGCCAACCACCTAGAGTTGGTCCTAAACCTCTATATCTGGCCTAGTGCTTAATAGAGGAAAAGAAGAGGTCAGAGCTTGATCATCGGGTGATCCTAATAGATGCTACAAGTGTGGTGGGGTGGGCCATTATTCCAAGGTGTGTCCTCACAAAGATCTTCCTCTCTACGTAGGGGACAACACCGAGGAAGAGGTGCATGGAGATCAACAAGCATTTGATGATAAGACTGGCATAGATGATATTGTTGATCCCTTGTAGGCCCCAAGTGATGATGATGGAGAGGGGAAGGATAGTTACCTCACAGTCATGAGACCTTCCTGTTCTAGCTATCCCTCATCCCCTTCACCCCTTTGGGTGGTGAGGTGTGTGCTCACCCAGACTGCGCCAGAGGAGGATTGGCAGAGGACTACCATCTTTTCTACCTTTGCTAAGTGTGGTGAGAAGACCTACATGGTTATCATAGACAGTGAAAGCTGCATCAACGTGGTTTCTACTAATAATGTGAAGCGGCTTGGACTCACCACCGTCCCACACCCTTAGCCCTACTGAGTGTCATAGGTAGATTCCTCTTCTCTTCTTGTCACCCATAGATGTCATGTGCCTATCGTGTTTGGCCAGTACCAGGACAAGATATGGTGTGATGTTGTACTTATGGATGTAGGGCATATGATCTGAGGCTAACCTTAGCTCTTTGATTTGAATGCCATGTTGTGTGATAGGACCAACACGTGTGTGTTCGAGTTCAAGGGCAAGAAAATCAAGCTCACTCCTTATTCACCAAAAGCCCAGTCTGGAGGCAAGAGTCTAATGAATAAAGGGAAGGACGTGAAGGGTCCTCACCAGAAGACCTTGAATATCCTTAGTCCTAAGGAGTTTGAGTAGGAGGTTTAGGATGATGCACCAGTGTTTGCATTAGTCACTAGAGTAGTGACCCCTAATCCTAGTTCTGATCTCCCAACAGAAGTAGAGCTTCTCATCAGAGGGTTTGGAGAGATGTTCCCTAAGGATTTACCAGATGAGCTTCCACCGATGTATAATATTTAGCACGCCACAGATCTAGTTCCTAGAGCAACTCTTTCCAATCTACCCCATTACAGGATGAACCCTACAGAGCATGCCGAGTTGAAGTGGCAAGTGGATGAACTGTTGAGAAAGGGCTTCATCAGGGAGAGTATGAGTCCATGTGCCATACTCGTGCATCTTACACCAAAGAAGGATGGTTCCTCAAGGATGTGTGTTGATAGCAGGACCATCAACAAGATTATGGTAAGGTATAGGTTTCCTATTCTTAGGCTTGAAGACATGTTAGATATGATGGCAAGGGCTACCATATTCTCCAAGATAGATCTTAAGAGTGGCTACCACTAGATTAGAGTTAGGCCAGGGGATGAGTGGAAAACCGCCTCCAAGATGAAGGACGGATTGTATGAGTGGCTTGTTATGCCCTTTGGAATTTTCAATGCTCCAAGTACTTTTATGTGGGTAATGACACAGGTATTGAGGCCCTACATAGGGAAGTTTCTGGTTATATACTTCGATGACATTCTTATATACAGCCCAAGTAGGGAGGTTCACCTGAGCCATTTATAGAGTGTATATTAGATACTCTATAGAGAGAGCCTATACGTGAATCTTAAGAAGTGTGCACTCATGACACTGAGGGTTATCTTCTTAGGATTTATTGTATCAAGTGAGGGAGTGACTGCTAATCCTGACAAGATCAATTATACTATAGAGTGGGTTGAGCCTACTAGCATTCATGAGGTTCGTAGTTTCCATGGCTTAGCCATATTCTACAGGCGGTTCATTCGGGGATTCAGTTCTATCATGGCATATATCACGGATTGCATCCATAAAGGTGAATTTAAATGGACCAAGGTAGTAGCCAAGGCCTTCTAAGAAATCAAGTCGAGGATGATAGAAGCTCCTGTCATGCGACTTCGTGACTTCTCTAAAGTCATTGAGGTTACGTGTGATGCATCTGGTGTCGGGATAGGAGGTGTTCTTACTTAGGAAGGACATCCCGTGGCTTACTTTAGTGAGAAATTAAATGAGGCCAAACAAAAGTATTCCACATATGACAAGGAATTCTATGCGGTAGTCCAGTCCCTCAAGTATTGGAGACATTACTTATTACCTTAGGAGTTCATCCTATTTTCTGACCACGAAGCTTTGAGATATCTAGGCTTTCAAAAGAAACTTAACTCACAGCATGCCAAGTGGGTGGAGTATCTTTAGAAGTTTACATTTGTGATTAAGCACAAAGTAGGGTCAGAGAATAAGGTTGCAGATGCATTGAGCAGAAAGGTCTACCTCCTACATATGATGAGCATACAAGTCACTGGATTCGATAGACTCAAAGAAGATTATGAGTCATGTCCAGACTTTGGTACCATCTTCCACTCCTTACAGGGCAATCAGCTAATGAGGAGTAGAGAGTTTATGATTTAGGACGGGTATCTCTTCCGAGGTACACGCTTATGTGTACCACACAATTCTGTAAGGGACTTTTTGATCTAGGAGATGCATGCAAGTAGTGTGGCTGGCCATTTGGGTCGAGAAAAGACCATTGCTCTAGTTGAGGATTGTTTCTACTGGCCCAGTTTAAAATGAGATGTGGTGAAAGTAATTAACAATGCCATACTTGTTAACTAGCAAAGGAGAGGAAACAAAGTCCAGGTCTGTATTCCCCATTGCTAGTTCTTCACAGTCCATGGAAAGATGTGAGCATGGACTTCGTGTTTGGCCTTCCTCAATCCCTGAGGTGATACGATTCTGTGATGGTTGTAGTGAATCATTTTTCTAAGATGGCCCACTTCATACCTTGTGCTAAGATGTCGGATGCCTTTAGGGTTGCTTGTTTATTCTTTAATGAGGTAGTCCGTCTACATGGTTTACCCAAGTCCATAGTGTCTGACTGTGGTGTTAGATTTGCCAGTAATTTCTGGAAGACACTATGGAAAATGATGGGTACTAGGCTGTAGTTTACATATCACCCTCAAATAAATGGGTAGACTGAGGTGGTGAATAGAAGCCTAGGGACATTACTTTATTGTCTGGTCAATGAGAATCTTCGGGCATGGGATACAGTCTTGTCTACTATTGAGTTTGCATATAATGAGTTGGTTAATAGGACCAATGGTATAAGTCCATTTGAGATAGTCACAGGTTATAGACCCAGGGCTCCTATAGACCTTATTCCTATGTCTACATCCTAGCATCTATATAAGTTTGCATCTACATTTGCATCTCATTTACATGCATTACACCAAGAGATCCGACATAGAATTGCTATGAGTAATGAAAAGTATAAATAGTCAGCTGATTTGCACCATACACAATGCAGGTTTTAGGTTGATGATTTGGTTATGATTCATTTCTGCCCTAAGTGATACCCACCTAGGATCACGTAGAAATTACATGCTAGGAGTTTGAGACCTTATAAAGTTCTAAACAAAATCGGACCTAATGCGTATGTGATGGACATTCTGATTGATTTAGGGATTAGCTCAACTTTTAATATGGAACACCTTGTACCCTACCATGGCCATTCTACCCCAGACTTTGAGCCTTTTGCAAACCCACAAATACCAATCACTCAGCCTTCTTAGCCTATGCCACCATTGCCACCTGTCACTACTCGTAGGGAGGAGATTGAGGCTATTGTAGATGAGCAGAGTGTTTCCACTAGACGGAGAGGTTATCAAAGGTACCTCGTCAAGTAAAAAAGCTGGCTGGATATTGATAGTACCTAGCTCATGGAGAGCGAGTTGTAGCAGATTAACCCAGACATTTTAGAGCAGTACCACAGCCGTCTAGCGTCAGAGGTGACTTCTTCTCAAGAGAGCAGAGTTGATGAGGACATCGGATCCAAGAAGGAGTTTCAGGTTTACCAGAGATGGTGCAGGAGGGTCGCACCCATGTTATGGTTTCATTAGCAGTTTTTATTTTATTTATTGTTCCGTGGCACATTATTTTAGGGCAGTTTTGTCTTAGTAGCATATTTAGTGGTATTTTGGTTATTTTCTATAGTGTAAGGTTATTTTGGGTTTGATATTGTGCTAGGGGGGTTATTTTTAATATTTCTTTGTTTAAGGTGTAATAACTTGAATGTGGGGCTATAAAAACACCTCACACGTTCAAGATTTTTTTTATGTAATGAAGAATTAATTTTGTCTCTCACGTTTGGCTCTTAAGGCTTTCTTCTTCTTCCTCTTTGGTTACAAGCAAAGTGCATAAAATCCTAGAATGGGTCTAGGGAAAGTCTGGTTTACTGGTAGTAGTGGAGACTACTCCCTCCACCTTGGGTAAAGGTCTTCTATATCTTCTTCCTCACCTCTATATTTTTTTTGAGTTGATTTACATGTTTGGTTGTGCTGAAAGTGATACACCTGCAAAGAACTCAACAATAACTCTTCATCATTGAAGATTTTGAGCAATCAAGCATTCAAGGGACCGTACCAAAGTGCTATGTTCAGATTTGGAGACGTATTCTTCAAATTGAAAGGCTGTTTGAAGGGTTTTATGAAGTTGGGTTTCAGTCCAAGTGTTAAAGACGAGCAAAACAACCTGTACGGGAACTCATAACACTCCATTACTGTTGAGAGTGGGCTGCTAGGATTTCGACTAGGTGTGAGGAACCCCTATACGATTCATATAGTAGTGGGTCCCAACCCTAAGGGCCCCACCTATTTGTTGCTGATTCAAAATTCTCCACAACAGGGGTGAAAGGCTCTGTTTGGGCTCTTCTAAGAGATTCACTACCAACTCCTCATCTTTTGGATTCAACCAAAACTGTTACAACAAGGTATCAACAACCCTCACACGATCCTATAGGAGTCTTCATTCCATCCAACAACTCCGGACAGATCAAGATATAGCCAAGAGAACACAAACTAGGCATTAACAGGGCAAAAAATCCACATGTACGAGATCAGCCACCAATTCTTCAGTATTTTATTTTATTTTTATTTTGACTTCTCTAAGGTGTAGTACACAACTAGATGATCCAGTAACAACATATTTGGTGTGAAATAATTCTTTTTTATGGATTAAATTCTGTTGGGAGTTGATGGCTGGCACCATGACATCTATAGTACCTATCCATTATGATCAATTCTAGTTTGGAGATTTTGCTTAGTTCAAGTGATTCTCTTCCTGGATTCCTCTCTTGGTAGCTCTAATCTTCAGGTTTGAAGTAGTCACAAGGTATTTCTTCCATTATATGATGGTTTGTTTGAATCCTATAAGTGGTGTTCTTCATGGCTATGTGATATGGGCTGAGGGCTGTTAAAGGCTGTTAGAACCTGAGTATTTTTTTTTATTTTTTATTTTTGAAACATGAGTTCCTACAGTTCATAAACCTGCTTACATTCTTGTTTACTGAGCTCTCATTAATCCTCTTATTTACTTTTGATCAAATCATGATTGTTTGCATTAATTTCACTGAGTTTTATTTTACTTTATATCACCCTGATTTTCTGGACAACAAATAAACAATAGGTTAATCTTTTAAGTTAATTGGGTTCTTGCATATAATTTAGGCCCCTTTTGTTTAATTGCTTTATTGGCCTTTAAATCTTATCATGTTTACTGAACTTTACTAAATTTTGATCTGAATTCATATGTGGATGTGTAAATAGGCATCTTGATTATGCTTAGTCACTACTCTTGCCTATTTTATGTTTGGCTCCTGATGTACACACCCACTAGTCCATATGCATGCTACATCAAAAGTTCAATGTCCCATGCACATATCGGATAATTCTTTTGGCAGCTTTAAGATGCGACTCTTTTAGTGCTGCTTGATATCTAGCACATGCACCCACACTAAATGAGATATCAGGTCTAGTAGTTGTAAGATAGAGCAAGCTGCTTCTATAATAAGTAGAGTCAACATCCACTCCCCCTGAGTCCTTAGTGATCTTGTCACTAGTGCTTATTAGAGTATTGGCTGGTTTGGATTCCTATAATCCAAATTTTTACACAAGATCCTTGACAAACTTTGTTTGGCTTAGGAAAATGCCATTAGGAGTTTGCTTGAATTGCAATCCTAGGAATAACTTCAGTTATCCTTCCATACTCATCTCAAATTTAGACTTCATTGTTTGTGCAAAACCATGTGTCATCTCTTCATAGGTTGAGCCAAAAATGATGTCATCTACATAAATCTATGCTATGAGTATGTTGCCCTCTTTTCTCTTGATGAAAAGTGTCTTATCTACACTCCCCGTACCAAAGTGATTATCAAGAAGGAATTTTGTAAGTCTTTCATACCAGGCTCTAGGAGCTTGTTTAAGACCATAAAGT
>JAOXJP010066569.1:0-15466 GCA_025762735.1 Platanus orientalis | reverse complement strand
GACCTTGATTCTCACACTTGACCATATTGGCATATTTGGCTATTGTGAGCCACTATATACATTGGGACATTGATTCCCATATTTGGACCTAAACTACCATATTCAGTTATCAAGAACCAACTTGGTATTTATATCATATTTCCTTGAGTCAACTGGTAAAGACGTCGTGTGACAAACTATAAGCCCTTGGCTCGGAGACAACCAAGGTCGTGCTTGTTGGAGACACCAAACACGTAGTTTGGGGTGTGCCTTTATACCTTACCATTGTATCAACGGTCGGAGACGCCGTGTAATGAATTGTAAGACCTTGGCTCGGAGACAACCAAGGTTGTGTTAGCTAGAGACACCAAGTACATGACTTAGAAAGGTTAGCTCAATAGCTTGTAATCTTTGTAAAAAATTGATTAATAAAATTGAGTAGTTAAAGTGGACGTAGACCCCAGTGTGGCTGAACCACTATAAATTCTTGTGTTGTGCTGTGCAATCTTTGTGTGATTGTTCTTTACATTTCTATGCTTGCTATTATTAGCATTTGAGCACCAAGCACATTAAGTAAGTTAAATTAAACTTGAACATCACTAACTAACTCACATAATTAAGATTGAGGTAAAAAGAACTAAAAATCTAATTAAATCCTATTCACCCCCCTCTAGGATTACGCACTTAGCAATTTCAAAAACTTTATGATACTAAAAGTAAAAGAAAAAAATACATAAGCTTGGATGTCTGAAGGGTGTCAGAAAACTTTAATCAAAATATTGGTGTAACAAAACAAAATAAATAAATAATTGAAAGACTTAAACGAAAAGAGACAATCGACCACTAATCTCCTTGGTAATGGTCGAGAGCTCACTCTAATACAAAAGAACAATTTGTTTTTCCATGAATGACGTTTCTTCCATTTGTTATAGAGTTTTGTGTCATTTTTTAATAATGGAGGCAAAGACAACAATGAAGGCAATGAAGATTAGGAAGACAATGAGATAGCAGACGACCGGTTAAATTCAAACTGGAGAAAAGGAGTTGGCCGTTGGGAAATGTTTTGTTAGAGTTTCAATTTTCTTTGGTAAGAAATGAGAATGGGAGATGAAAAATGGGTAAGGGTTTATAAATTTCATTCTATGTAATGTGGTTTATAGTATTATAACATAACTATTAATCTATAACCATTCATTAGAAATATGTATAATAAATATAAAAGTTTATACATATATTATTAACTTAAAAAGGATATGATATTTGGCTGGAGCAGATCGATATAGATACATATTTAGTTCATTAAGAATCAGATTTTTCTTCAACAAATTGAATATTCAGTTCATTAAGAATCAGTTAAATCATTGGCTGCCCTAGGCTCAACTACTTAACACACAACTGAACAAAATGAAAAATATATATATATACACCAAAGCTAGCACATGTTTGAAACATGCATACCTCCAACTTGGAAAATTGTTGTAGGTAGGACTGCCAATGAGCCGAGCTTGAGCCTCCATTTGATCTCGTTTAGCTAAATGAGCGTAAGCCAACCTACACTCGGCTTAGCTCATTAAGGGTATCATATATCACAAGGGGGGAGACAATATGCTACGTGGAATTGAAATATTCTCTCTTAGAATTCCCACGTATCACAGCACGTGCCACGCGTCTTGCACATATCGTGCGATATGTGGGAATCCCCAAACCAAAATCACTTAAAAACACCCGCGAGATGCAAGACGACTAGTATCGCGTTTCACAGGTGTCTCCCAAACCTTATTGCACATTGCAAAAAAGTTTGAAAAAACTTTTTTTGTGATCCTTGGTAGATTTAGTTTCATGAAGGAACATCCAGGACTCCACTTGAGTCCATTTCGATTGAAAAACATCCTCTGAGTCAGATCGAAGTGGAAACCCTAAATTTCATCAAAAACTTTGGTAAGTTCTCTATTTATGCTCCAATCCTTGTAGATTTTTTATATGTCATGTATATATGATACACATTCAAAGAAGTTCAAAATAAAACCAGAAATTATTATTATTATTTTTGAAAGAATAAAAAAATTAAAGAAAGTTAAAAAAATCATACCGAATTGGAATTGTTTGGTCTATTTTTTTTTATATGATATACTATAACCCATTTTGCACATAATTTGTCAATTTGGTAGATTTTTGAAAATAAAATATTTTTTGTATTTATTTAATAATTAAATAATTTAAAAAAAACCAAAAATTTTGAGAAAAAAATACAAGAAGCATATTAGAACATGCTGTGTATGTTTCTCTTAATTCTACTATGTTTCTTGTATTTAAAAAAATTATATTTTTTATAAAAAAATAACGTAAAATTTAAAAACATAAAAAATTACATCAAACATGTAGAACATTTTGAAACATATTGTGTATGTTTCTTTATGTTTTATTTATATGCATATGTTATATTTTATTTATACTTATATAATTTTTTTTATTCACAGGATTAAGAATATGCCTCGCCAGTTGCATATCCTAGAGGAGGATATTGGGTGGCAGCACTGCACTATGATTGGTGGGGATAAAAGAAAAACAAAATGTTATTATTGTGAGAAAGAGATAGATGGTGGTGGGATAACTCGACTGAAACAACATCTATCCAGTAGGAAAACATAGAGGAGTATCGTGTTGTGAGTGTGTCCCACCCCTAATTAGGAAATAGATGAGTGATCACTTGGCAAATAAAGATGTGGATAAAAAGACTAAGATGGGCAAGGATGCAACATTGAGGGAGACCACATTATAGGGTTCACATGGATATGTAGATGTGGAAAATGATGATAGATTACAATACCCCTTTGATTGTGACACAAAGGCATAAAAGGAACAATGTAGGTTTGCAGTGAAAACAAGCTTAGCAGATCAGCATGAGAGATACCAACTTTGATGTATGCACTCTTCTAAGCCTAATTTTGGGTCTTCTATGTATAAGGGGGGAGGGGGCAGTGGTAGTAGGAGACCTAGTAGGGGTACTGGTGGTAGCAAAACTAGGTGGTGGAGCAGGTCTAGTGGTAGTGGGAGTCATGAGATCAGTCAAGTTGCTACTATAGGGGATCAACTTACTATCACTCACATTGATCCTAATTTGTGCCCCTCCCAGGAACACAAGCAGAGAAGGATAAAAAAAATGTGGGGGAATATGAGACAAAAAGTAGGCCTAACAAATTCAAAATTATCATTCTTTCATGTCATTGCAACTAATACAACTACAGGGCCTCTCCTTCAAAATTATATAGATTTGGCGGCAAAGGTAGGCTAGCTATGAAGGCACCCACTGCATATGAGGTGATGGAGAAGTATCTAAACCATGAGAAGAAACTTCTTGATGATTAAATATGTTTATTGAATAAAAAATTGCCAGAGGGTGACTATTATGTGTGATGGTTGGATTGATCGTACGAGACATCAATCATCAATTTTATGGTTTATTGTGATGGCGTCACCATGTTTTTAAAATTTGTGGAGACATCTAATGTTATCAAGGATTACAAATATATGTGGCTTTTTAGTGGATGTCATTAAGGTCGGGAAAAAAATGTGGTTCAAATAGTTATAGATAATGGTAGCAATTTCAAGAAATCATGAAAGAACTTAATAGAAAAATATAATTTATTTTGGACTCTATGTGCAACCCATTGCATAGACCACAATGCTTAAGGACATGGGAAAGATAAATGTTATAAAGAGGGTAGTGGAAGAGGTTAGGATAGTCACTACCTTCACATATAACCATGGGTATATCTTGGCGATGATGATAGAGAGATGTGGAGGTGATATCAAAGGCATTATTTTCTTCACCTAAGTGGTATGACTATAAAGAGACTAACAGTGCAGTAGGACGACCAACCAAATCTGTGTCGTATGGTGGTGAACATTTTAGAGCCAGTGGTGAAGGTTCTCAGGATGATTGATGGAGACAAGAAACCAACCATGGGATAGTTTTATATGAGTCAATTTACTTAATTAAAGAAACAATAAAAGCATCTTCCCCAAAAAGTCATAAAGGCTACATAATGAACATTAATAGTAGATGGATGAAGATGATTATCCACCCACTTCATCTAGCTGGTAAGTTATTTTAGTTTGCTAAAGTAATATTAATTTGATTTTTAGTTAAGGTTTAGTTTTGAAATGTTATGTATTTCTTTGATTTTCATCATACTATCTAAACCTTCAATACCAATACTACCATAATCTTGGAATAGATCCATAATTGTTGGAAGCTGGACAACTTGTTATAGCAAAGCTTGAGCCCAATCCCAACATACAGGCGGATGCTCTTACAGTGGTAACTACAACTACCACTATTTTTATTTTCTAGTTTCTACCACTTTACAATTTAGCTTATTGAATTTTGGGGCCTTCTAATTTTAGATAAAATACTTTAAGGATCCATTTGGGTTTTTTACGTCGGATGTTGAAAAGGCGGGATGAAAGATGATAGTTGTTACTAGTTTTATGTCATTTTATAGAAATTTAATAAATTTTGCAGCCAATAATTACTTACACATTCTTCTTTTTTTTTGCAGCTAAGTAGTGGTTGTTGCATGGGGCACAAGCACCCAACCTAAAGAGGATTGCCCTTTGTATCTTATCACAGATTGCATTTTCCTTCGGCTATGAGAGGAACTGAAGGACATTCAACCTCATTCACTCAAAAAGAAGAAATAGACTTAGACATGAAATGTTTCAAAAACTTGTTTTCGTCCATTACAACTTACGCTTGAGAATGAAGCAAGTAGATAAAAAATAAAATATTGAAGAGTACACTGGCCTCATCGATCTTACAGATATTTTCTATGACAAGGGAGATGAGGAGGACCCACTAAACGAGTTGGTTAAGAAGGTCGAAGAGCTAATATTAAACAAGTTAAGTAGACGATTGAGCTCTCAAATAGAAAGTCAATTGGAAGAAGATGTGGATAAATTTATGTAGACACAATCGCAAACCCAGCCCCATCCTAGCCCAATCCCCAAATTGCGGGTCAATTAGTTGATGATGAGGATAACTGGATGTGTTCTAGCTCAAATGATGGAGATAGTGGTGATGGTGCTGATGATGGAGATGGAGGAGGTGATGGAGGAGGAGGAGGTGATGGAGATGATGATGATGATGATGAGGATGAGGATGAGGATGAGGATAAGGATGAGGATAGTGGTGATAACAATAAAGATGATGATGATGATGATGATCGAAGAGATGGTGGTGGTGGTGCTTGTATGGCATAGAGACCATATGGTGGTAGTGGGATGAGTCAGAGTTAGAGACTCGTTAGCCCATTCAACAAAGATGATAGATTTGACCATGCCACTCATGATATAGATTGTGGTTCACATCCACCTCTACCTCCTTATCCATCTTATTATGAGCAAAAGAGGGACGGGAGTGGGAGTCAGAGGGGAGGGAGGAGACATCAAGATACAAAAAGTAGTTTTTCCCATCACACAAATAACACGTTAGTATGATCATTTGATTTCATGAGCCTTAGTGGGGGTTGGGCTTCAAGGGCCTGTCGGAGTCATCAAGGTTTTGTAGTGTAATTTCTCATCCTCAGTATACAGTTCTTGGCTTTTTATGATATGGGATGCTCATGTAGATGATTATATATATAAGAAATACATTTATGACCACTAGGCATGGCATAGTCCAACTATTTTATAGTTGGATTATTGCCGCTAAGTAGAAGAGCGCTTTCAACATCAACAATAATAGTAATAACAATTCAACAATATCATGAGAGGGATAGCCATAATGATTAACAGCCCTCCCAAAACTCTATGTGGTATTGATGAGGATTGAACCGGTTGACAATAGTCTTGGCTTTGATACTATTCTCTATCTCATTGTCATTGTATTATATTTCTCTAGTTTCACTATTGTAATTGTACTTTTATAATACTTTGCATTATCAATGAATGAGAATGACATTATTGTTTTATTTATACATTTATATCATTGATTATGTTTTATGTTTGTAGATAAATAGTTTTATTATGCAATGTGTAGTGTTATTTATCAACCTCTAACACTTAAAATTCTAGATATACGTGACAGCGTGTGTCACTAGGATATCGATTTCCAATTATTGATACCCAAAGTGTGTAATGAAGTGTACTGGCTTATAAATGTTTAATGATACCTATTATAACATTTCCTAAAGTTTCATTCAAAAATTTCAAGGCTTACATAGTGTTTCCAAAGATTTTACAGGCGACAACATATGTCATGAACATGATGGTTCTCCTAACCATCATAGATGGTTGTTTCTTATATTTAATGATTCCTAAGTGTGTATTAGTGCTTATTCTATTAAATCCTAAAATTTCATAACAAAATTCCTTCATTTGATTAGTTTTTTCCCCTTTTCTCACCATTTCCTGGTTTGTTCTGTCATCTCCCCATTATATGTTGCAATACGTGAGACGTCTTCATCTCCTCAAACCGTGATATCAATACTTTAGACATATATATATATATATATATATATATATATATTGTTATAGCTTCCTATATTAAATACTGAAGGGGAACAAATCATATGTGACTAAAAGTAGTGTGACCAATATGTGACCACACCATAGGTTAATGCATAGGGTGTATAGAGTTATAGCATGTTTGGCAGCTACCTATAATGTAATCATTTCATTTGAGTTTCTCAAGGCATTTGTAGCTGATGGTGGGGAATTTGGCCGAAGTCAACCAACCGAGCAAACCACCCATATTCAACCAACTTACTGGACGACTCGTTGCTACCTGGTTACAGAGCCCATTGCTAGACCGTTAATGACCGACGATGACCAAACAACGCCAATCAATGGCGACCGATGATTATCGGTCATCTAAGTGCTAGGCCGGTGGTGACCATGAATCACGTGACAATCAAAGTGTTAGCAACATCAGACTCACTGACTGACAGGTGTTGACCGTCATCGAGGTAGGAGAGTGGTTACAAGAATCAGAGGTGCAAAGGGACATCCAATTCAAGGTGGCCACGTGTACCACTCATCCACGTCCTTTTAACTAACTTGAAGAATATTCTTGACAAGGATCACGTGATGCAAAGGGACAATCTATCCAAGGCGGCCACGTGTACCACTGACCTACGTCCCTCTAACTAACTTAGGGAGTATCCTGACAAGGATTAGGGTAAACTGCCAGAAGAAGCCCTATATAAGGGGAGGAACCCCTAAGAAGAAGGTAGGTAACAAAAAACAACTAGAAAAAGGGCACTAAGCAATTTCGTCTGAATTAATCTCTAATCACTGACTTGAGTGTTAAAGGGGTGTAGGTCGGTGCCACACCATCGTTATTCATTGTTTTGGTGCAAGTGCAAGCCAGGAGAAAGATCGAGGGTCACCAGAGGACCATCTTGGTGAGTCGGGACCCGACATCATCAGTTGGCACTATCTGTGGGAAGCCGAAGTGATTTCTGGCAAGACAAAGGTCATATAGTTGAAACTCAGTCAAGAATAATGAAAGCTAGCTGGAAATCCTCATCCATAAATGATCAAGGTAAGAGGAAAGCTAAGGTGGCTAGAGTTGCAAGTTTAGAACAACAGATACAAGAACTCAACCGAAATATAGAATGAATGACATAGCAGAACCAAGAACTGAGTCACAGGCTTATGGATCGAATGAAGCATCAACTGTCGGTGACAAAGAGACCCAAGAAGCCACACACCCGAGACCAGAGATCAATCAAGGGAATGGAAGAGAAAGGTAAGGAGATAGCCACCGCCCTAAGGCTTCTGCATCTCAATAGACCAGTGACTTGGGCAGAGGGGCCACCGCCGATCAAGAAAAGCAAATCCAAAAGATGCAAGATCAATTGGACATTGTGATGGAAGCCCTCTAAGGCAAAACCCCTTCCACAGTTGAGGCCCCTGTGTAAGGGACCTACCATCCCTTCTCCTCAATGATTATGTCCTATCCTCTCCCCATGAGGTTTGGGATCCCTCAAATGGAGCCCTTCGATGGTAGCCTAGACTCATTTGACCACCTCGAGACATATAAGACCTTGATGCTCCTGTATGACTATTCGGATGGGGTCATGTGCAAGGTTTTCCTAGCCACCCTGAAGGGCTCAACGTAAAAATGGTTCAATAATCTTTAGCCAAACAACATTAACTCATTTTTCGAGTTGAGCTAATCATTCACCAATCACTTTATAGGAGGGAGACATTATCATAGGCTAACAACTTATATACTCAATGTTAAGTCATTGAAGGGAAAGTCGTTAAGAGATTACGTCTCCTGTTTCAACCATAAAGTGATGCAGGTAGACAACACCGATGAGAAGGTGGTGTTCACGGCCTTCATAGATGGGTTATTGCCCACAAAGTTCTTATTCTTTCTTTCTAAATGCAACATGGCCAAGCTAATGCTCTGAGCCAAAAGCACATGAATGAGGAAGATGCAATGGTGGCAAAAAGAGATCAGGGAAATGAACATCGAGAGCCGTCAGAGGTTGCCAACTAAGAGGTGAGACCTAGGGAAACACGCATTCCCACTCGGTGAGCACAGGCTTACACCCCGCTCAATTCTCCCCTCGAGCAAGTTTTCATGTATATATGGGATGACCCATCCTTAAAGTGGCCCGAGAAGCTCAAAACTCCTCCAGAGAAGTGATCCCAACAGAAGTATTGTCGGTTCCACCAAGACCATAGCCACAACACAGAAGATTATGTCGACCTTAAGGAGTAGATAGAAGCACTCATCTAGCAGGGCAGGTTAAGGCGTTTCATTGAGAGCCTCCCTCAGACCTTACCGAGGGCAGAATAAGAGGCTCTAAGCCGGAAAAATCCTAAATCAGAACCACTACGAGAGATAGAGGTCATTGCTAGAGGATTTGAAAGAGGTGGCGAATCAAACTCGGCCTGAAAAGCACATGCACGGGCAATGAGGGCATCACAAATGGAAGTTTACTCGATAAATAAGCCCCAAAAATGTGCCCGAGCTAGTCAACATGACATCATGTTCATAGAAGAAGATTCCCGTGGAGTGCAGCACCCTCATAATGATGCCCTTGTGGTTATGTTGGTCATAGCTAACCATTGAACCAGAATGGTACTCATAGACAACGACAGTTCAGTAGATATCATATACTTGTTCGCCTTTGAGCAGACAGGAATCGAAAAAGACAAGCTCCAACTAACGACAACACCTTTGGTGGGGTTCACCGGGGACAAATTGTACCCATTGGGAGTCATCATGCTCCCCGTGACAGTAGGGATCAGCCCTCGCCAAGGCGGTCGATTTATTGGTCGTTGATTGTCCATCCGCATAAAATGTTATCATTGGTCTACCAACATTAAACAAAATGAAAGCCATCACCTCCACATATCACTTGTTGATGCGTTTTCCAATAGAGGAAGGAGTCGGGGAGGTTAGAAGCTACCAGACAATAGCTCCTGAGTGCTACACATTGTCCTTGAAGGAAAAAGAATCAAAGGAGGCCCTTGTCATTGATAAGCTATAAGACAAAGGAGACCCCCAGTCGAAGCAGACTGGGCCAGTTGATGATCTATAAGAGTTGAGCATTGACTTAAAGAGGACAAAACCAGTTGTCTGAGTCGGGCAACAACTCCTAGAGTAGTTAAAGCTTTGCCTATAGAAACTCCTCATAACACACAAAGACGTCTTCGCATGGACACACACAGATATGCTAGGAATCGACTAGAGGGTGATTACACACAGTCTTAGTGTTGACCCTCAGTGAAACCACTCAAACAAAAGAAGCGAACATTTGTTACCGAAAAGAACCAAGCCATTGTAGAGGAGGTGAATAAGCTATTAAAGACTGGATTCATATGGGAAGTGATCTAATGTGTTATTGGTCAAAAAAGGTAGTGACAAGTGAAGGATGTGTGTAAACTTCACTGACCTCAATAAGGCCTATCTTAAAGATAGCTTTCTACTCCCAAGAATAGATACGTTAGTTGATTTAACTTCTGAGCACGCCTTGCTCAGTTTCATGGATGCATTTTTCAGTTATAATCAAATAAGGATGGAGAAGGGTGACCAAGAGAAGATGTCATTCATAACCGACCGAGGCATATAATGTTACAAGGTTATGCCATTTAGGTTGAAGAATACGGGGGCCACTTATAAAAGACTGGTGAACCGAGTGTTTGAGATGCATATTGGAAGAAATGTGGAAGTTTACATAGACAACATGTTGGTAAAAAGTATGGAGGCCGAAAAGCACATATATGACTTAGAGGAAACTCTATACACACTCAAAAAGTTCTAAATGAAGCTTAATCCTACCAAGTGCACCTTCGGGGTGTCAGCAAGAAATTTCATCAGCTTTATGGTCTCTCACAGGGGCATTGGGACCAATCCAGAGAAAGTTTGAGCCATATTGGATATGAAGCCACCATAGACTATGAAAGAAGTATAGAGACTAGCGGGGAGGGTGGCAGCCCTCAACATTCATCTCAAGGTCCATAGACAAATGCTTCCCCTTCTTTCACCTTTTGAAGAAAAGATTTGAGTGGACCAAAGAGGCTAACTGATCATTCAAGAAACTGAAGGAACACCTGGCATGTCTACCAAGTCTTAGTCGAACAACACATTGAGAGAATTTCTATTTATATTTGGCAGTGTCAGGGGTGGTGGTGAGCTCGGTTCTAGTTCGAGATGAACACAATCAAATTCTAGCATACTATGTCAGCATAGCCCTTCATGGAGCGGAATTAAGATACCCACCCCTGGAGAAGTTGGCGTACTCGCTTGTAACCATGGCAAGAAGGCTCAGGCCCTATTTCCAGGCTCATCTCATTATAGTGCTGATCGACTAACCCCTTAGAGCAGTGTTCAAGTGGGCCATAGAGTTGGGTGAATTTGACATCGACTACCGACCGAGGACCGCTATAAAAGGCCAAGTGCTTGCTGATTTTTTAGTAGAATTAACACCCATAGAGTCAAAAGAAGGGAGTTCCCTAAAATTGGAATAGACCTTACATGTGGAAGGATCCTCCACTGCCTCAGCCAGCAGGGCCAGGCTGTTGCTGACAACCTTAGAAGGGGTCAACATTGACTATGTGATCCGCCTTGGATTTAATGCAACGAATAATGAAGCAGAATATGAAGCCTTGATAGTAGGTTTGAGTGCCGTAAAGGAGGCAGGGGCTGAGCACATCACAATATATATTGACTCTAAACTAGTCAAAGGACAGGTGACTGGCGAGTTTGAGGCCAAACAAGACCGAATGAATAAGTATCTAACCCGGGTGATGGAGGTCGTGTCTCAATTTAACGACGTCAAGATCCAGCACATCCCCAAACGTTAGAACAAGCATGTAGACCGATTGACACGACTTGCATCTGACGATAAGTATGTGACAGAGAATCAATTGCATGTAAACCACCCCATCAGACCCAGTGCAAAGAATGAATGAAGCATCTGTGTATACACGAAAAAGCCCAAAGACGATTGGAGGGCCCCGATCATGAAGTTTCTCAAAATAGGAGACCTGCTACCTAACCGAGGCAAGGCTAGAAACGTCAAACTCCGGGCCAGTTGTTATACATTGATAGATGACATCTTCTACAAACAGAGCTTTACCATGCCACACTTGAGATGCCTGTCGCCCGATGAAGCCGATTTTGCCATGAAGGTATATGCGAAAACCACTTGGGCAGTCGGTCGCTAGTCCATAAGCTTATTAGAGTAGGGTACTATTGGCTAACCATGTAGGCCGACTTCGTAAACATTGTTTGAAGGTGCAATAGTTGCCAAAGGTTCGCTAACATTCCTCGACAGCCAACAGAATAGCTCATGCCCATCATAGGGCCATGACCCTTTGCCAAATAGGGAATAGATATTGTGGGTCCCCTCCCCTTGTTAAGAGATAAAGAAAATTTCTTGTTGCGACTGTCAATTATTTTACCAAGTGGGTCGAGGCTGAGGAGCTAGCAACAATCACTGAAAATAACATACGCAACTTCGTTTGGAAGTCTATAATATGCCATTTTGGGATACCACATGTAATAATCACTAACAACAGGAAACAGTTTGACAACAGGAACTTCCGTGAAATTTGCTCTCAACTAGGAATTTGGAACCACTTTTCCTCCCCGTCACATCCCCAGGAAAATGGTCAAGTGGAGGTGACCAACAAAACTATTCTAAAGATGATCAAGATCAGGCTAGAAGCATTGAAGGAGCAATGGGCTAACAAGCTACCAGGGATCCTGTGGGCCTACAGAACCACCCCAAGGGGACCTACAAGGGAAACACCTTTTGCCTTGGCATTCGAAAGCGAATCAGTTATACCCCATGGAAATCAAGGTTGTAAGTCTGAGGACTCAAAAATCACAGACCGAGCAGGCAGAAAGAGAGCTATGGTTGAACCTAGACCTATTAGAAGAGAAAAGAGATGAAGCATCCCTCTGAGTGGCATACCAGTAAAGGATGATGAAATATCACAATGCTAGGGTCCTACCGAGAGGTTTCAATAATAGAGAACTTGTCATTCAAAAGGTAAGCATGCAACCCAGATTCTAGCGACAGCAAGTTGGGACCCAACTGGGAGGGGCCCTACCAAGTAACCAAGTCATCACAGAACGACACCTATTACCTGAAAACCATGGAAGGGAAGCTCCTACCTCGACCATGGAACATTGAACACTTGAAAGGTATTACCAATAGGTGTGTAATTTTAATTCCAAAATAATAAATTCGTCTACTATTATTTGTAACATAGCATTCTACAACTAAGATCCTGAGCGATGTTGGAAGAATGGACTAAGTCTAGTAAAACGACCATCGGTCTACAACAACATTCTACAAGTAAAGTCTCGAGCGGTGTCGGAAGAATGACTAAGTCTAGTAAAATAACCCTCGGTCTACAACAACGTTCTATAATTAAAGTCTCGAACCATGTTGGAAGAATGGGCTAAATCCAATAAAATGACCTTCGGTCTACAACACCGTTTTACAACTAAAGTCCCGACCGGTGTTAGAAGAATGGACTGAGTCTAGTAAAATGCACCCTCGGTCTACAACAATGTTCTACAACTAAAGTCTCGAGTAGTGTCAGAATAATGGACTAAGTCCAGTATAATGACCCTCGATCTACAACAATGTTCTACAACTAAAGTCCCGAGTGGTGTCAGAAGAATGGACTAAGTCTAGTAAAACGACCCTCAGTCTACAAAGACGTTCTACATTCAAGTGGCCCTCGATCTACGAAGTGTCTTACAATTAAAATCCTAAGTAGTGCCGCATAAAACAACCATCACATGGCGAAAACCCTAGAGTAGATCCGAATGTGAGTCTACAGTCATCCAGGCTAAACCCAACACTACCGGGTAACTCACAACAATTAACTTGAACCACTTAAACAAAAGCAATCTACCAAATTATATCATGTCATGTACCTAAGAATTACCACATGCAATCAAAGGGGAGAATCTATTGATTAAAAGATGATATACAAAAAGAGGAAAAAAATGACCCTTGATCCACATACAAAAAAACAAGAAAGGGAAGCAAGAAGCCTCATCCTTAAGTCTCACCGTCCTTCTCCAATTCCCCCTCAGCTCACTCAGCAACCTCGGTCCTAGTAGACTCGGACTCAACATCAGCTTTAAACCCTGAGAGATTTAGGTCTGGGCGTACCCTCAGAAGTTGACAGTAGAGGCTCTCAAAGCCTCTAATAAAATATTCAGCGGCCTCATCATTGAAGGCCTTGGACTTCAGATATACGGCAACTATGTCCTCGCCAACTTTTCTTTTCTCCACCTCCCAAACCTCCTTCAGATCGTCCAGAGACCTCTAGAACATAGCAGCCCCAGCCTTCTCCTCCTTGAGTTGGTTATGCACCTCCTCTAGGGTAGCCTCAGTCCCCTTTTAGCTTGTTTTCAACCTCGGCAAGCCTTCTCACCAACACCGACTGGTCAACATCAGCCTCAGACAACTTCTTTCGAAGCTCATTGACATAAGAGTTTGAGCCTAGTTGGCGGCTAGAGAGAGCCCCCACCTTCGTCAGCATTTGCGAACAAACAAGAAGACATTCAGTAGCTTATAAAAGAAGGTAAGTAAACCCAATAATTTAAAAGAGAGAATCACCTTCCCAAGGTTGAAGAAGGTACTTCTGACCAGGGCACTGGAGTTGAGGCCCTTAAAGCACTCCAAGTTAGCATCGGAGAGCACCAATCGAAGGTGAGAAATTGCTTTGTCTTTATCTGCCAACAGAGAAGGAGGAGCCTTTTCCTTTCCCTTAGAGGAAGCCCCCCAGGACGTAGAAAGGGAGGTCATCAACACACTCGCCAAATATGGGTGCGGTCTCCAACGCCACCTTAAGGTCGACAATGAAAGGAAGAGGCAGGGCGACCAGAGGGATGACCACAGAGGGAATTGTGCTCAGTCTATCTTTCTCAGCCAAGCAATTATGGGAGAACTTCAGCTTCTTACGCGAGCTGCTGACAACAGCTTTTGAGAAAACCCCTACCAATGAAGCCTTTGGCAGTTTAGCAAACATATCTACAGTAAGGAGGTAGAGGAGTCAAAAAAATTGAAATGAATGACAAGGCGAGGAGCAAACAACCTAACCGACTGATGGGCAATGCAGAAGGCACAAAAGAAGGGGCCTCAAGTCCGAGCAGGTAGGAAGAAAGGGATTCGGGATTCACTAAGAGTGAGTAGTCCCAAACTGAGTGTGCAAAGGCACGATCTAGCCTCGAGAGCTTGGCCTTAGACAATGGACGCTCGGTCAAAACTACAAAAACAATTGATAAAAGAAAATTAGGCCAACCAAGTGAAAAACTAATAGGGAAAACTAAGGTAACCAAGAATTACCTGCTTTACGTGGCTCCCCCTAGATTTTGGGGACTATGTGGACTTGGTTAATAGGTGCCTCCCACAAAAAAGACTCTCATCCATCACTAGAAACAAAGAAAATTTTTTTTTCCAACCTCTATTCGAAGTCAAAAAACCAGTTATCAATGCTCGATCGAGTGTTCGAGCGGTGAAATACCACCACCCTGAATGTAGTTCCACCGCTTTGTAACAATAAAGGAACTCGGGGATGGTTAGATGATCCTGACCGTCACTACATGCAGGACATAAGACCATGCATGCAATCAGGATCCTTTACCCATTGGGCATGATTTGTCCCGGGGCGAGACGAAGATGAGTCAGAAATTACCAGACAAACAGGGGAATGGGAAAACAGAGTCTAGCTTCCAACGTCTGCTCAAAGAAAGAGACCTTGTTCAAGAGGCAAGCATAAGCCCACTCATAAGAAGTTGGGACTCTTAGGCAGACTGACTCAAGAATTTGATAGATTTGTCACAGATCCCTCAATCGAGACTTGGACATGGTCAACGAGATGCCTTGAGCGGTATATGGTATATCAGCGAAATGAGAACTGTTAGAAATATGTGTCCTGACAAAGCCATTCACATAAAATATAAGCATGATTAATTAATTATTTAATTAATAAT
>JAOXJP010066568.1:0-29600 GCA_025762735.1 Platanus orientalis | reverse complement strand
TACAATTAAAAACTCAAAAAAACTAAACTAACCTGGCACTATTGGCCTTATTACAATTTACCACTAATTAACACTTTTAAAATAAGAAATAATAGGAAAATAAACTATTTGACTAGACTTGACAAAGAGGACTATCCATGGTCCTCTAGCTTCTTCTTCTTGACATGGTATGCTCCTGCATCAATATTCATCTGCTATGCACATTAAGCTAGCATGAGGTAGTAGAAACCATTTCTATCTTCATTGCTGGAGCATACTGTAAGTGGTGATCTTCTTATGTGCAACTTCCCATCCAAAAGCCTTTATTTCAAAGGGAATGATTTGTCCAAACATATTTGGTGCAGAAAATGAGGACTATTAGTTGGTGATCTAGAACAAGATCAAGAAGAAAAACTTACAAGAGAAAACACTACTGGACTCCAGGATTCACACCCTCTCCCCTGATTTAGAAATATGAGACTCAAAAAGGGTTAAAGCATTGTCTATTTCAAAGTTTCTTTGGCCTTTATGTTAAAGCTGCCATTTTGGCAAGCTAGAACTGCACAATCGGAAACTCTAGACTAGTTGGCAGTTTGGACTTTTTGATAGTTTTGTGTCTTGGAAAATGATGTTGTAACCTTAAAACGGTGATTACAGAACTCCACATAAAATCTGAATTTCCTTTAACTTGTGTCAATTGACAGTTGTTGTTGTATCCTCACCAAAAGACAAACACTTACTTAGATGGTATTGAATTCTGAAAAGGGACCTTAATACTTGTGAAGTGTTTACAGTAAGAGATTTGACATTATAACATTTATATTTTATTGATAAAACAACTGAGAAATCTGTAAGGTGTTCAGAGAATGACCAACAATGCAACAAGAAATGAACAAGAAAACTACATAATACAAGCATCCATGTGGTATGTGGTCACTATATTAGTATTGTATCCGATTGGTAAGTTGATCAAGTGAAGGTATATGAGTTTCCTGCATTCCAACTTTCTAAACTATAATATCGTTATTCTACTAACACTTCATATGCTGGTCACTATCAGTTATCATAGAGTGAAAAATACTATTTTGCAGTTATGTCGGAGGACATGGTCAAGGATGGTTATGAAGACATTATGAACATTGATATTTCATCAGTGGCGATTGACATGATGAGAAGGAAGTACGAGTACATCCCTCAGTTGAAATGTATCCTTATAAAAAAAAAAAAAAAAATTCCTTTCTTGTCGAATTATATATTTCTTTTTCGCTTGAGTTTCTCTTATTCATCTCAATAGACATGCAAATGGATGTTAGAGATATGAGCTCCTTCCCAGATGAATCATTTGATGGTGTCATTGACAAAGGTACTGGATCTGACCTCATTCTCCATGCTTTCTCCAATTTAAAAAATCTGACACTATTAATTGGTTATAAGCTGATGCTTCCCTGTTGCTGTTGCCAAATTTTCATGCATGGCGCTGTTGATCCACCATCTAGGAACTCTTGATTCTTTGATGGTAAGACTCTTCAAATGTTGTCATAATTTCTTCAGTTTGTCTTTAACATTTGCTGAGTTCTTTATATATTTTAAATTCCAGTGTGCTACCAATGCTCCAATTAGTGCTACCCAAATGATGGGAGAAGTGAGCAGGTTTAGGCTTCATCACCTCAGGATCTGAATTGTAAATACTGATGTGTTATATGAATTTAATGGCTCATTTCTGCTTAATTTTTTATTTATTTTTAATTAATTTATACTCTGTTGCAATTCACCTCACTAATGAATGCTCATCTTGCTTGTAGGCTTCTCAAACCTGGAGGGGTCTATATGTTGGTACATCTTGAACTTGAAATTCTCTTCATGTTAGGAAAAATATTCAATGACGCCGCTTGTATGTGGCCACTCCTAATTGAAGTTGGATTGGAATACATGAGATGTAGGCTCACCACTAATTCCAATCTGACTTTATTGAAGGGCTGTTTCACATGAGCTGTCTGATGGAATCAGTGTCTTTTTTATTTATGTTCTATTTATTTTTCTGTGAGATCAGTTAGTTGATTTGCTGCTATTACAGATAACCTATGGGGATCCATCAGTAAGGATTGCACATTTGAACCAAGCATTGTACAATTGGGAAATTATATTGTACACTATACGTAAGTTTTTGTTTCTAGCAAGCTCTCTCTCTCTCACACACACACTCACACACTCATTATTGTGCTTGTTTTAGAAGAAGAAATTCTTAAATATTTAGTCATTTTAGTTTTGTTGATGTTTATTAGTATAATTATGCTACTACAATGGATGCATGATTTGGTTGTTCCTCAAATATGTTGGTTCCTTTGTCTTCAATTCTGTAGCATAGGTGATGTGAACAATCAAGCAAGACTTATGTATGTACCCCCACATAAGAGAGCATGATTTAAATGTACATATTATGTGGGGTTGATTATAATTATTTAGGGGTGGGTTAATTTTGTAATAGGGCCAATAGTGCTATGGTTAGTTTACTTTTTTGGATTTTTAATTGTAATCCCGTTTTTCACTTTGGACCATATTTTTTTTATGGCCAAAACTTGACTTTTTGGCTTGATTTTGGTGTTATTAGATATGTTATTCAGTTACCTTTCTAATGAGACCAAGATTGTGCAAATCCGAGGTGATTTGGGAAAGTTATTACCAAATTACTAAGGGATGGTCACTAAAAACGGGAGTAGTGTTTTTTTGAAAGTTTTATGTTTTTAGAAAACTTGGCTTTCGAGTAGGCTAAAATAGGGGAAAACAGAAGCTGATTTTGGACTGACAGAGGTAAAGTCAAGGCTGATTCGCGGAACTGAGGTTTCGGTTGGACAGAGGCTTAAAATAGTGGGAGAAAGGGGACTGAACAAGGCTAACAGCAAGAGGGTTCAAATGTGGTTCTAAGAGATTTATCAGAGAAGAAATCTGGGCTGTTATATGGGTAAAAAACAGTGGGGAAAACAGTAGAAGATTGGGCTGTCGTTTCAAGAACAATAAAGACTGGTTCTTGATGAGAGTTATATGTTTCTTGATTTCAGAAAACTATAACACATAAATTGAGAATGAAGAAGAAAGAAATAAAAAAGGAAGGAGAAGAGAGAGAAGGAATTAGAAAAGAGGGAGATGGAGATAGACTTACTCGTGGAAGAGCAATGAAGGCGGAAAGGAGAGAGAGGATAAGGGAGTCCACGAATCTACCCAAGAAATAAGAGAGAGAGAGAGAGGGGTTGGGTCATAGGACTTGCACCCACCACACATACACATCCAATTCAACTTTTCAAATCATAATCAACTGGTTTATTTCTCAAATTGTGTAGCCTTTAGAAGATGCTAGATTGCCAAGTTGGTTAAGTCTGCGGGCGTCGTACTAGTGACCTGGGTCCCATCTTCACCTACTTATAAATTACTAATAAATTAACCACTAATGTTTACCTATCAAAAAAAAAAAAAAAAAAAATCGTGTAGCCTTTATATAGGCCTTACAAGATCTTTTAAAAAAATAAATTCCTAAATACTAGGACTCTATCTTGATTCAATTTCCTAATCTAAAATAATTACTAAAAACACAAGTCCTACCAAACTAAAACTCCTAAAAGATAATATTCTATACCAAAAACAAACTCCTAAATTTGTAAACTTCTAGGGGCTGTCAATTAGGACGGTTAGGCCCCACTTTGACTCCTTTTAGAACTCCTAATTAGACTCAAATAAGGGGCTGTATGACCTGCTGTGTGGGCCCCAATTTTGGCTGCTTTAACAGTCCTAAAAAAGGCAAAAAACATGGTTGTCATGCAATTCAAAAATCCCTAACTTCTTGGCAATTTTTTTGCTTTATTACATTAAGACCCCGAAAGAAAAAATAATTCTAAAATGACCCCCTTGGCATAAAAGCCTTATTGCAAAGAAAAGTCTACCCATGGTCTTCAAGCTTGTTTTTCTTGTCATGGTACTTCCCGCATCAGAAGGACTGCAGGCAGCCTCTTATTGAACAACTAATACCATTGGCTGGGAAATTTCTGGGCAGATTCAGGGTCAAATCGCCCCTCCTTTGAGAGAGTATTCTGGTATATTTTCTACGGGGTTTTATTCTTCTACAAGTTAAGTACTCTTGACTCATACAAATCCACTCACACCTGCATTTGTAAATATTTTGTCATCCCTAAACCTAGTCTTTTTTGGTCTTGTTGCCGGAATTCTGGAACAGCCTGGTAATTTATATACTTTATATACTTTTGGAACTTGGATTAACCTAAAATTTTGTTTGAATGTTCTTCTATCAACCTTCTGTTAGCCAGTTAAATTTCGTACAATTCTGACTAGCCTAGAAGGGGCATTTTTGTAATTTTTCACAGGCTGTCTTGGGTTTCCAGAATTCTGTTTCTAAGACTATCCTTGATCTAGGCTCGTGTTTAGGTTAATTTGGGCTGACACCCGTAGGAATCAACAACCCCATAGGTTGTCCTATATCAATAAAAGAACAAATAGATTTATTAGGAATGATAGTTTATTTTAATACATAATCATAACTTATTTTAATACACAATACACTCGTCTTATAATACTCTTAAAAAATACACTTGCATTCATTAGGGTTTTGGTACATAATGGTTGACAAACAGATTATAATCTAACTAGATAAACATGAAGGATCAAGTAGATTCTCTTCCTCTCCTCCTTCCTTTCCTTCCTCTTATTTCCCTTGGAATTTATCGTTTCTCATATGTTGTTTGAGCATGTTGACATAATGTCAACAATGTTCAAAAATATATTGCGAAGGGCAATATTCGATCTACACGTTGACATTCTACATCAAGTTGTCCAAATGTAGTTAATATTTCGTGTCAAGTAGGTAATGTTTTGTGTCGGTCCTAGTCAACATGGACATATGTTGGGTGACATTTTAGACATTTCCAGATATTTGAAACCATGAGTGGAAGCTCACCAATTATTACACTATTTCTTCTTAATGTTTATGATGGATTCTTTAAAATTTATTGAATAACCATGTATTTATTTTTCTTTCATCTAGCAAGAGGGCGGGCCTTGGCGCATCAGTTAGGTTGCTCCATTGTGACTTGGGCGTCATGTGCTCGAGTCATGGAAACAGCCTCTCTGCTTGCAGGGGTAAGGCTGCATCCATCTGACCCTCCCCAGACCCCGCAGTGGCGGGAGCCTCGTGCACTGGGACTGCCCTTTTTACTTTCATCTGGCAAGCCAATTTGTCAAATGACACATTGGTGTTTAACCACACATAGGGGTTGATGGTGATTTTACTATAATGTTGATTGTGCTTTTAGGCTTACATAATTTAAACTAGGATGTACAGTTGGCCTAGCCTGGTATTTGGCTTGAAAAGGCCCGACCTAATTTTAGGCTCGATAGGGCCCTAAGCCTGAGATTAAGCCCAAGCTTAAGCTTGGGCCATGTTCGTGCTAACCTAGTGGCTCCATGCTCAGCAAAGCCCACCAAGTTAAGCCTGAGCCTAAGTTGAACTTGTTTCTAAGCAAGCCTGAGTTGAGCATCACTAAG
The DNA here is from genome assembly GCA_025762735.1 of Platanus orientalis. NCBI lineage: Eukaryota > Viridiplantae > Streptophyta > Magnoliopsida > Proteales > Platanaceae > Platanus > Platanus orientalis. Next base: position 24,074 of record JAOXJP010066568.1, on the reverse strand, counting down.
CTTAACTTGTTAAAAGCTCGGCTAGGTAAGGATATATATATATATGGGCCATCGAACCACTAGTGGAATTTTCAGCATATTTCAACAAACTATAGTTTGGGTTGATGGACCATTGGGCTTGTTTTAACAAACTATAGCTAGGGCTATTGGGTTATTAGGGCATTGGGCCTATTTCAAAAAATTGACTTTTGGGCTTTGGCAAGCCAAGCTTTTTTTTTTTAACGGTAAAGTAAAAATTTATTAGATAAAAGGGAGAACAAGCACGAGTAATACAAGCATCCCAAGAGGCCTATCTAAAGACTAGCGAATGCCAATTAAAGGCCCAAACAACAAAATTACAGCTAAGGAATTTAGAAAGATGAGAAGTCCATCTGAATAGAAGCCCTAAAGCTCTCTCCTTTAGCTGGTTTACTGGGGTCTCTTTCCCTTAAAAAATATTGGCATTTCGTTCCATCCAAAGGCACTAGCATATAATATGAGGAACACAATTTCACAAAACGATTCCCCTCAGTGTTAAGAAACCCACTTTACTATAACACCAAACATCCAACAAAGAAGGAATCGATTATGGGATAGCCCATGGGAGCTGAAACCTAGATATGAACTCCCCCCATACTTCTAAGGCTACCGGACAATGAAGGAAAAGATGAGGCACTGTCTCTAAGCTCTGCTTGCACAAAGAGCATTGGCTAGCCAAGGAGAATCCCCTTTTCATAAGATTGTCCTAGGTTAAGACCTTCCCCACAAAAATCAGCCAAAGCAAGAAAGAGGCTTTGGATGGCATTTTTGATTTCCATATAGAGGTAGCCACCTGATCGGACTCAACCTGAGGACGGAGTGCATTGTACATGGATGGCATTTTTGATCCCGTTTTGAGGCATCCTCAATATGAGCGTTATCCAATCTCACAAGTAGACAAGAGATGGCAAGCATTTCCCAATCATTTATTGCCCGACGCAAATGGAGATCCCAAGCATAATTTTCCGCATTCCTAACAATGTGCTATTCCACCATACCATGTTTAAGCTGCATAATCTCATAAATTTCAGGAAAAGCTTGGCTAAGAGGGATATTGCCACACCAGATATCATGCCAAAAATAAACCTTGTTTCCACAACCAACACGGAATCCCGCCCCACTTTTGAACATATCCATTTCCAACCAAATGTCTTTCCATAGGCCTAAACCAAAAGAACGTCTAGGGCTTGCTGAACTATCCTGACACATGAGTGATACTCCCCATCAATGACCTTACGCCAAAGCGCATTCGGCTCAGCCCCATATCTCCGCAACTATTTTGCTAGCAGAGCTCTATTAACTTCCTTCAGGATCTAATCCCCAGCCCCCCTTAGTCGAAAGGAAGGCATGCCTTGCTCCAGTCAAGCCGAGCTCTATTAACTTCCTTCAAGCTCATCATAAGCTTAAGCTTTACATTTTTGTGGCTCGTTGACCACCCCAAGTCATGGACTAGCCCAAGGTCCGTAGAGTTAAGATGGGTTGTGCTCAACTGTTGGGGCCTTGGAACCTAAGATTTTTTTTTTTGGGCCTAGGCCTAGTCCGAGCCCATATCATATAACAGTGGACACTACCAAGGCATGGTCCATACTCAGCCCATGCACACCCCTAGTATAATGCCTTCGAGCTCGGACTTAAATATGGGATCTCTAAACGCTCCGGATTCAGATTGTTACATTACATTGATTCGATAACCAATTTTCACAATCTGATAGTCATAGGTACTCACATAATCACATCCTTAGTTTGATAATTACGGAAATATACTCATATTTAATAGATCACAATAGTTCAATAAGAAATAAGTCGTAGCGGAAATAATATTATAATCTCTAATATAAATCCAAAATAGTACTAAAACATCCACATATAATAGAAATCAATAGTTTACATCAATGGGGTGCCCTTTTACCCGAATCACAAACAAGGAAAATGAATACCCAATATTCTAAAAGTGTGGACCAAAATAAAGGGTCTCATATATGTTTGAAACAAATATGAAGGAATAAAAAAAGAAACTGAGAACGTCATAGTAAGTCACTAGAATGAAGGACCTGTAATCATAATCACTTTGAAAAAAAAAAAAAAAGCTAGGTTAGTGCCAACCTGTAAGCGCAATCTAATTGATTATAGACAACATAAAGCAAAAACATAATTCTGAGTATTAGCAAATCCAAAGGTCAATACAGAACTAACTAGAGATTGAAATAATCAACATAATCATGCTAGTACAAATTGAACAACAATCAGATATTTTTTTTTGCTAAGCAACAAAGAATATTTATTATGAAAGGAAAAAGTGGGAGGGGGAGAGGGGAGAGGGGGAAGGTACACAATCCAACCAATAGAAGTTGGATCCAAAATAGAGATGGTAATGGGGAGGGAGGAGAGTATAGAAGGAAAAGAGAAGAGAATGAGACTCTTCCAAACTTTAATACAAAACTCTCACAACATCATCTCCTCTTCAAGTGTACCCACAAAATGTGATTTTTTTGCGACTTCCCTTTTGGCCAATCTGTCAGCACCCGCATTAGCTGAAGGTCTAATACAAAGTTTTAAGTTCAAATGAAGAATTTTGACTTCATAGTTTGGAGTTCAATACTAAATACCGAGTAAGAATCGGTATCTAAACAAGTAATTCAATATGAAGATCAAAGTTTATGAGTTCAATGACATATGTTAATTTCAAAAGATCCGATGTTCAATGATTCAAAGTGTTTAAAGTTCAATGTTTCAAAAAGTACAAAATTTACATAGTTCAAAGTGTTCAAAGTTTAATATTCGAAAGATCCAATGTTCAATGTTCTAAAGGTCTAAAGTAAAGTATCTGTATACTCTGGTCAACCCCACGAGTAAGGTTTAGATCTCATGTCAATCCTCACAAGTAGGGCTAATGTCCTTGTTGTAACCCCAAGGGTAGGGTCCTGATCTTCTGCTTAGCTCCAGGAGTAGGGCCTTAAAACCCATGAACCAAAGAGCATGGTTCGAAGAACTTTCTTACACAGTTTTGTGAGTAGACCCAAAGAGTCGAAAGACACACTTTACCCAGTGTTAATGCCACATAGTCGATGATCACACTTAACCCTATGACAAGGCTTAAAATGATTCAAAGGTTCAAAGTCCAATAGGGTTTACATCAATAAGTTCAAAGGTTCACATAGTTTCAATAATCGAAATATTTTTATAATGCATAAAACGAACATTGGAATAACATTACCATGATTCAATTATTTCTAAGGTATATGATTCACTTAAATTCGATGTTAGTACACGATTAAATATTCGTAAGATCGGAGTTACAATAATTCATTAAAGTTTCACATAAAATCAATGATTCAAAACATGTAATAGGATTCAATGGTCCACATGGTTCATATGATCACATAGGGAGCATAAAATTCAATAGGATCAATGAGTTCCACACAAGTTTACAAAAATCCAGAAATTCAAATGATTTCCCAATGAATCTAATCATGGAGATCAACCGAATATCACTTCTAGTGTCCCAAACAAAGAGCAAAGAAATATTATCTATTAATTTGATCATTAATAGTATAGATCTTGAAAGATTCACAATTTTACACAGATTTTCCAAGGTTTACATAGGAAAAATTTAGATTTCACATGATCTAAAGGATTCATTGTAAGAAATCAGTCCACACAATGTTTAAGAACAATAATCTTTTACAAAATAGGTCTAAGATCTAAAGATTAAACAAGATTCAATAGTTCAAAGCATAAATCTACAGAATTTTTAGAGATTCTAATAAGAAATGGGTTTGACCAAGCACATAAACCAAAATACATACTAAGCAAGCTAAATTCATGGATCTAGCATGGTTCAATGAATTGAATTCAAGGATTTCTAATAATCTTAAAAGAATCCAAAGAAAAAGAGATATAATCTGAAAATCAAAAGAGGGAAATACATCACTTCACCCATAATAAGCAAAATTACTTACAATCCTTCTAAATCCTTTGTTCTTTGCTAAAACTCATTTACTTCAATCTTTCAATTCACCTTGTTCTACAATATTAGAGTAGATCTAATATCAAATGAATGAAACTAAGTATTTCATGGAAGAAAATAAACTATTCTACCAAAAATTCCCAAGAATAGATTAGACTTACCAAATTGGGAAAGAATTCCTCCTCCTTCCTCCCAAATCTCCCAACTCTCTCTCTCTCTCTCTCTCTTTTTCTCTTCCTTTCTATGTTTTAAGAGATCATAGAGGTCTAATAAACCCAAATGAGGTCTAATAAGGTTTATAATTTGTCTAAAACGAGATCTCACATGTGTGGTGGTCAAATAGAAGCAAGCCTCGTAATTTCTTTGCATTTTTGTACTTTTTCACACATTTCCAGTCTTGACCGGTCAGGGGTTTGGTGACCTGTTAGGGCTTTGATCGGTCAGGGGTTTGGTAACCTGTTAGGGCTCTGACCCATCTCTTGACAAGTCATAAGATTGGCTAAGAACTTCTAGAGAGTGATGCCTTGTCTTTTGACTGGTCATGACACGGGTCTTGGGTGCGTTCTAAATTTTTAGCTCAGACACTTCATAGTAAAACAGTCATAACTTTCTCTAGAAAACTTTGATTCATAAACCGTTTGAAGCATTAGAAAGTAAACTTTGAGAGCTTTCCAATGAGATATGACTTGTACTCAAATTATCTCGGGATTGGTATAGGTTTGCTTGTAAAGTTGTTCCAAATACGAACTTGGGACAACTTAGAATTTGACGAGTTTGGGACTTACCTCTGTTTTCTTTACTTCTTATGTATTCTATTAGGTCCCAAACACCATAAGTGACTTCCTAAAAATGTTAAAAGACAATTTTACCCTGACACATGCTTAATTATAGTTTTACCCTTTTAATGCATCGTGGGTTATTACACCTAGTCCTAATCTACGACCAAGAATATATATAAATACCAACATTGATACCATTGTGACCATAATTCACTTGGAAAGTATGTAGGGGTTCGTACTATGGACTTGGGTACAAAACCCGTGTTCGCCAACTAGCATCTTATCACCAATCCCCTTGCTTATCCCAATAAAATAACATAACAAAAAAGAAAATGTTGTTAACAGAGAATTTCAACTACTCTGGTGATTTGAATATATGGATTACCGTATATCGAAAATTTTGGAAATGCCACAAAGAAATATTGTAAAAACTGGGGAAACTTATGAAACATATTCTGATCTAACTACATAAGTATAAGGGAACAAATAGATTCATTAGGAATGATAGCTTATTTTAATACATAATTATAGCTTATTTTAATACATATATACTATAATATTCTTAATAAATACACATGCATTTATTAGGATATTGGTACGTAATGGTTGACAAACATATTATAATATAACTGGATAAACATAAGAGAACAAGTAGATTCTCTTCCTTTTATTTTTCTCCTCCTTCTTCCACTCCCTCTTTTTATTTTCTTTGGAATTTATCATATGAATTTTTAGCATAACACAATGTTTGACATTAGACAATAATACACTACAAAACAGAAATATTCACTCAACATGTCAACATTGTATATCATGTCGAATGAAAATTGAAGTTTTATAATATAATAAATGTTTCGTGTCAATGTAAGTAATATTTTGTGTCAATCTTGGTAGCCATGGATATATGTCGGGTGACATATAAGACATTTTGAGACATTTGATACTGTGATATTACCTCACCCTCTCATATATTATCAAACTAAGTTTGTCACCAGGGATGTATTCTAAAAATCTAGGCAAGCAGCCAATGAATTTGATGGAGCCAAGGCAGTCAATTGCCTAGCCTTTGAGAAGCACCTGGTGGCCTAGGCACCTAGGGGGCCACCTTGACAATGGTAGTTGATATAGGGAATCGATAGATGAATAGATGACTCTGACTGTTGGCTACTAAAGCTAGGGAGGGTAAAAATGTTATTAAATTAGTTCTTCGGAAGAAATGAAAATAGCCACTAACGGGTTTAGTTTTAATTACAAGTATACTTGGGTAAAGGAATGAAAATTTTCCTTTTTGGGTACTATCCTTTTTGTTCCCTTTGCTGTTTTGTTCTGGCAATATTTATAAATTTTAGTGCAAGAAAAACTTTTATTCATCTTGTGAGGGATGCTTAGGATGGAAGCTTTTCTACTTTGATATCACCATGCCTTGTAGAGTGCTTCACCATCGAATACAGTTTCCTTTCTGTTTGTAATGGCAGCTCTGTGTAAGCAGTTGTAGGGTGCTTGTCCCTGAAATATCTATTCCCTTAAGTATACTTGGGTAAAGGAATGAAAATTTTCCTTTTTGGGTACTATCCTTCTTGTTCCCTTTGCTATTTTGTTCTGGCAATATTTATAAATTTTAGTGCATGAAAAAATTTTATTCATCTTGTGAGGGATGCCTAGGATGGATGCTTTTCTACTTTGATATCACCATGCATATGGTAGATATGGTCATGATTGCAGTCGTAGAGTCCTTCACCATGGAATACCTTTTCCCTTCTGTTTGTAATGGCAGCTCTGTGCATGCAGTTGTAGGGTGCTTGTCCATGAAATATCTATTCCCTTATGTTAGTAATGCGAGCTTTGTGCAGGTTGACACTAGGGTATGTGTAACAAGACATTGGGACATAATGCCTGGGGTTATCACATCATGTTCCTATGTACCTCTGTTATTGAACTTTATTCTTGGGAATGCTATGCATGTGTAGTACCAGTCACTGAATTGGAGATGTTGAATCACAAGCCCATGGTTGAATTGTTGGAAAATGTGTTTTTTAGTGGCATGGCATTTTTTTTTTTTTAAGTTTTCTATTTTCCTGTTATTACCAATATACTTTTTTTTTTTTTTTTTATAATTATGTTGCAGCCCGACCAGGATTCCAAAGGCCTGCAGGTTGTAGCTCTTCATCGAAATCATTCCTGGAACCTGTTCCTATCACAGAAAAGGGTTTTCTCCCTGCAGGTTTTGTTCTGGAAGATCCAGATTCTCACTATATTTATGTGTGTAAGAAGATAGATGAACTGGTGGATCTATGCAACACATCCACTCATCCAGTGTCAGCACATGTTGTACAGTGATGACTGATGACTGAAGGGAAATAACTAAGGAAGTGTGATTCCTACAATGTTTACAAGCTGTGAAAGCTTAACGATTATTTTCACCATCTTCATAGTCATTCTTATTGTTATTTTTACAAGTAGTTGTAGGGCCTCTGTCAAAACATTGGCCTTTTCATGTTAGGTAGCATTTGGATGTGAAATTGTATGAGGTGAAAACCCATTGACAATGTTGCCCGAATAACGAGCACATTTGGATGCTGTTATCTAGGCTGAACTATTTGGAGAGTGCATGTAATAGTTGCCTCTTGGTTTACTCGTTTAACAGATTCTTGAGTCAAGCTGCTCATCTTCTTATGAAATGTGCATGAGGTAATAGTCTATTTGGATAAACTTGCCATTGCAGCCAAACGCCCCTTTAGTACTGACCTAATGGGTGAAACTTCACGGTTCATGCTTCCTTCTCTAGGAACTGGCTCAAGCTTGGTCCAATGTTCGGGTGTCTACAACTGTTAACAGAAGGGAAACGTAGGCCCAGAAGAAGGTGCTGTCTATAAAATTTACTTCTCAGAAGGGGATGCTTGGCTTGAAACCATGATTTTCTGCTTTTACAATAATGCTATCAAGCAGAAGCAAAGACCCATAATCTGAAACTACCTTTCCAAATTTCCATTTTTGCTGGAGAGCAGTTTTTTATGGTAAGGGCGATGCACAATGCTCACTCTCCCTAAATGAGGTGGAAGTATCTACACTGGAAATTGAAGAAAGTATGAGAATAATTTTTTTTCCTGGTAGAAGGCTATGTTTCACAAATGAAAAAAGATCTACACCCAATTTTTCTGTTCATCCATATCCTCACGGACAAATTTGAGTGTAGGAGATCTTTTTCCAATTGTGAAACATAACTTTTACCGATATATATTTTTATTTTTTCACCTTTTCTTCAATTTTCTGTCAAAATCTTTGCAAACAGACATAGTCTAATAGATTACACACTGGCATGGCAGCACAACACAACTGACTTGGCATCGACTCACTCCCATTCTCCGATCGGGGGAATATCACCTGCGCCGACCCTCTTTGTGCAATGTCGTGAGACAAGACAGGGGAAGTATCATTTCACTTTTTGGGGGTGATGTGATATCTCCGAAAAGTGAAATGATACCCCCCTTGTGTCTCGTCTAACGACGTCACACAAAGAGGGTCGGTGCAGGTGATGTGACTCCTTCTCTCGAGCATCATTTCATTATGATGTTTCGTTTTTTACTTAGCAGCATTAGGAGAATGCGTCCACGGTTGATTCACACGGACTCACTCCAGTTCTTGAGAACAGTAGTTATTTTAATGTTTCTTTATTGGCATCATTAGAAGGATATCTAGACGGGTAAAGGTTTACTAATAGAACTCTGGATATCTAGAAGTAATCCGTTGCCACCCGTATTTGTACATAGAGAGATGGTTCCAACCCATTGTAGATAGCAGGTTAAAACAATTTGAATTTGGATCAATTTAGGTTAGGATTTAACAAGTTAATCTTAAAGGCTTGACTTGGTGCATACAAACTGCAGACTTGCATACAGTCTGCATCAGGTTGGTTAAGATGGATTAACTAAACCCACCTGGTTGCAACCCGAGATAGCAGCAGGTATTGTGAGTTCGGTTTCAAATCGATAAACAATCTTGTGCCATCTCATATTTAATAGAAAATTATCTGAATTTCTGTAGTGTAGAATTTCTTTCCACTAGTGACTGCAGACTAGAAAACGAAGATCTGGTAAAGTGTCTGACGAGCTGGGTTTCAAAATTCCATGAAAGAGATTATCATATTCCCACAATTCAAGTAGATGCAAATATTGATTCTAATATATGTGATTTTATATCAGATTTTAGATGGAAAAACTAAACCACATGAAGTTGGTTTCAACTCAACCTGTTAGGGCCTGTTTGGCAGCCCCCTGTAATGTAATCACTTCGTTTCAAATTTCCAAGGCATTTGTAGTCATAAAGTGATGGTTAAAAATGAACTCATTCATATTTATATTGATTTATTAACTAAAATTAGAAATGAAGTCGTCTTAGGTTTTTTATAAAATGAATTGATATATGTTATCAAGTATAAATCTAAATGAGTGAACCAGCACACTGGGGCTATAAATGCCTTAGAAATTTGAAATGAAATGATTACATTACAGGTGGCCACCAAACACATCATTTGTAGTTCGACCAAACCCAAATGTGATATTTCATTATGGAGTGCTTTTCTTTGGAAACATTTGGTTAAGATCCAAAATGAGTGCGGATCCTACCTGTTAATTACTCCCAAAGTACATTGCTTATCAATTAGAGCCTAAAAGTCTAGATTTGTAGCAGAGCTAAAAAAGCTGAGACTTGGCAAAATTTTAGACTTACTGAGTTTTCTATATTCTTTTTGACGAATTACTTTATTTACATGTTAGACACACACTACTTACTTGCTTTGGTATTAGTAGACTAATTGTCATCAATGGTGACCTTAAACGTCGTGCTATAAAAATGTTCAATCATACCCAAAAAAAAAAAAAATGATATTACACCCAAAAAGCTATTTTATATAATCAAGATTTATAATTATTTTATATCTTATACAACAGTAACAACCTTATCCCAACTACTTGGGGTCTACTACATGAATCTTGCTCTACCACTCCTCTTTATTTAGGGTCATATTTGATGTTTAAATCACAAGCTGTTATGACTCCTCTTATTTGCTTCAACACTAGTCAATTTTGACATTCCACTTGTCCTTGTAGTAACTTCAACTTGCATAATCTCACTCCTTACTCTCTCACATCTTATCACCTATTGGTGTTATATCTAAGTTCTTATGAATATATTAACTTTTGTTGTCCTAGAACAGTACAACGGAATGAAACATGGATTGGATTCAAGTATGCAATGCACGGAATGAGAAAACAAAAACAATAAAGAACAATCACACAAGAGACAATATTTAACGTGGTTCGGCAAACCTGACTACATCCACAGGCAAAGACGATCAATAACTTCACTAATATGGAGAACAAAGAAGAGTACAATATGCACAACGGCGAGTTCCCAGACCCCAAAGGTGAAACTCTAAGGCAAAACCCAAAGAAGAACTCCCAACACCAAATACGTTATTGTTTCTCCCCAAAGTCTTTCTTCCTTCAGCCTCTAAAAAACCCATAAAAGACTTTATATATTAAACAAAGCAAAACCCTAATCAATAATTGGGTTAAAACCCAAAAATACCCCAAAGTCCAAAATAGGACGTTTCCTTGGCCTTAGTGTTGCGCATGGCTGAATGAAAGCCATTGACTCAACAACTTCTAATTTTAATCATTTCTAGTTTTGCTACTTATCCATATCAACATTTGTATCTCAACCAGTTATGTTATGTATGTGTTATTAATTGACTGCCAAACATTTTTCTCCATAAAGGATGGCTGGTCTTATGGCTGTCATATAAAATTGTCTCTTTAGTTTTAGTGACAATCGTTTATCATACACAACACTCTAGAAGCATCTACACTTTCAACCTTTCAGTCTAATTCTATTAACAACATCATTAACAAAATTTCCTTCCTTGTGCATGACTGAAGAAAGATAATGATGGTTATCAATCTTAACTACTCGATTCCCACTCATATATATATTAAACTTGCACTCCATGTATTCTATTTGAGTCCATTTATATTAAAACCATCTGATTCAAAAAGTCCCTATAGTTCTAACTTGACATTTACCACTCTCTCTAGCAAACAACATACACCATAGCATTGTTACATTGAAAGTACAATAAACATAGATGAGATGCAACAATGCCTGAGTCATGGATCACACTTTTCTTAAGATAGTACTCACCCTCTACTTTGAACTTGTTGAAGGAGACAATGGTTGTAATGAGTCAACAAATCCGTCTCTAGGATAAATTGGGCTCAACCAAACGGTTGTGTTGTTGATCAGCGGCTTGCAACACCATGAGACCAACCTTTGAACACTTGATATTATCACCCACTAATAAAGAAAAACAGTTTATAAAATCACATAGAAAACACTGAATCGTTTTTGCAAAGAAAATAGAGAACAGAGAAAATTTTCAAGTATTTAAAACATGGGTAAAACCCCTTTATTTATAGATTTTGTATGGGTGCCTTTAGTCAACAGTTGTGACTGTTTTTGTGGCATGTAGAGTCTCTTTACGTGTCTATAGAAACTTCACACACTCCTTCATGTGATTCATCACTAATTAGTGTCTATAGACTCTTAGATACTCCTTTGTGTGAGTTTGATATAGTACGATTTTTCATGATCTAAACAGTTCGATTGATTGAACCTCTTTTTGATCGATTGAAAATTCTCAGAGTTGAATATTGTATTTTGCTTGATTGATCGAACCTCTTTTCAGTCGATAAAAAAAAATCTTAGAGTTAAACATTGCTAAGTCAGTTTGAAAAGTTAATTTTGAAATTTTGTTTTATCATAAAAATTGTTTAAAAAAACTTCAATAAACTTTAAAAATTCCAGCAGGAAACTCTTACATTTCTTGCATCTTTATTTTTAAAATTATTAAAATTGACATGAGTCTCTAGTTGCCTCCAAGGAATGATTCCTGACTTAGCAAGTATGTCTAATCTTTGTGCTATGTAGCAAGATATAAAGTGTTGGGTCTTGCTAGACTTAGAATATGACAAGCATACCAGAAAACAATGGTTGGAGTCTTAGGAATAAGAAAGCTACAAACTCTGGTGAAGCTTCCGTAATAAGCTTTGATAGAAACCCATAAATTGGTTGTTTGAACTTGAAAGATTGAGAAGGCTTTGTGTTGAGATGTTGTCTTGAATTCAACTTGAAAGCAGCCTGAAGTGCACCTTGAGTGTGTGATTTGGAGAACACCCTTAATGATCTAAAAATAGGCGAATGATGAGCAACACAGGATCTTGACCCATTTTGGGTCCGACAACCTAAACTGGCTTCGTGGGGTATTTTTTGGGGTTTTAACCTGAGCATTATGTTGTAGGGTCTCTTGAAATTGTGAGCATTATGTTCACAAGTATTTTGGGAGAGTGAATTTTAAGAGGCGAGTTTTGAGAGTTTCATTTGGGGTTTTGGGAGAACTCTTTTACTTTTTAATCTTCACTATAGTGGAATCTTTTGATTGTCTTCGCTTGTTGATGTAGGCAATCTTGTTAAACCATGTAAATCTTTGTGTTTTGAGTCTTTTTTTTTTGTGTTTTCTATTTTTTTTCGTTTCACGTTGCTATTAACTCGAATCCAATCTATTTTGTCATAACACACTGCGTTAATGATTATAAAATGAGTTGATCTTGAAAGAAGGCTGCTTAACATGACCCAAGTCGATGGAAGAAGGGAGTACAATAACCTTACCTAATTAGGGAACTTAATTGATATGTTGCCAACCTAAGCTGACAATATTTGGGTTGTGGTTTGCCAACCCATCTCTTTCCACAAAAATCCAAGTAAGTTTGTCAGGTTATTTGAGTTAGATCCGATCATTATCTATATTCGATCCACTAATATTTGATTTGAATGCATCTATATCTGATTCGATTATCCAATTAAATATTCAAATATGTTGAAACTAATATATAATTAATATTTATATTATAATGTTGTAGGACAAGTTATGTAGAATACAACATATGAATACTATAACCTTAACCTTAACCCATTTCTCATCTCCCATTCCCAAGTTGAATGAAAGAAAGCTCCCAATAGCTAGTTCCCCATTCTCATTTATTTATCAATCGTCTTCTATCTCTACAATTCCTAGGTCCTTATTGTTTTTGTAAATATCCTCAAAATATTTGAATTCGATTTGATATTTGTTTAAATAAGCAAATACAAATACGGATATGCCTATATCCGATTAGTATTGGATCATTGACAACCCTAATTTGAGTTTTTGCACTTAGATTCCTAATTCCAAAAGAGTTGCCTAAAAAGCCACCAAATATTGTACATGTGCATGGTTCAAAGGTACCGAATTTAAAAGTTTGCCAAGTGTGACTCTGTGGTCACCACAATATTATACACGCACATGGCTAAGAGGATCCAAGTTGAGTTTTTAGGGTGGCAAAGGTGATAGGTCATGATAAATTGGATACAACTCCACAACTGTACCAGTTGTAGTGTTGATGGGTGCATCCAATCTAATGGGCTATATCATGCTCATACTTAAGTTCCTCTCAAGCTCCCTAAGGGTAGACTACAAAATTCAACAAAATTTTCCACCCTGTTGCCTATCCTGTAACAAGGCCACACGTACCTTGTTTCAAGCAATAAAGGGATTGGAACCTTGACATTGCTTCCTAAATGAGTGCCTCCATTGCTCAATCAACAAAGTAGACAAAGTAGTTTGGTTCGGAAATGCTAGATAACTTGATTATATGTGTTGAAAAAATAATATGAAAATGGTTATATCAATAAGATAAATAAATCAAACGAACAGGTTTGCAATACACTGGTCTGAAGCACATTAGAATGTTCTCTTTATGTCTTTACTCACCCTCATTATATGTCAATAACAAGGTTTAGGCAAGGAAGACCATAAGAGTATAATGAACACAATAATACTACAATTAAGTGAATCAAGGTGATGTCTTGAGTCACTTCCCGTGTACTAGTTATCTTCAAATATGCTCCAAAATCTTAAGACATAGAAGGTTTGAGAAGATATAAGAGAGAGAGAATTTTCAAGTATATTATACGTGTGAAACACCCATCTATTTATAGATTTCATATATGTACTTTTAAAAGTGTTTGTAGACATCTTGACACCCTTCCAATTGAATTTGTTGTTCACTGATGTCTATAGACACAGTAGGCATCTTTCTATGTGAAGAGTCATGCGATTTTAGCCTGGAGAATTCATGTCTTTAATCAATCGAACTTACTTTCAATTGATTTAAAGTCTCAGAACTAGAACCACATTCTGCCTGATCAATTGATTGAACCTGGTCGATCAATTGATGTTTGATCGATCAAATACATTTCAAATATTTAAAATATACAATATTCTTCCATTATTTTAAATATATATAAAAATATTTTGGATCATATTTTGAGAATTCATGCATAAGGAAAATGGTGTCTTCTAATCTTAACCATTCCATAGCATAACAATTTAGAGCTCACCAGTGTTCTTAGTGATTTTAGTCTTGAACTACTCATACTATTTGATGAATCAAAATTTAATTAAGTGCATGCTTTCTCAAAAGACCTTTGTATTCATATAAGTTAGTACATGTATGACCATGTGCTTTAATCTTGGTTTTTGTGAGTATTTAATGAGTGAAAGCATAACTCATCTGAGAGGTGGCCAAAGTTTTACACCTACATAGTTAGATCTATTGGAAGTATTTCTATAACTAAATCACTTTAAAAAATTTATATTATAGATCTATTAAAGGAAAAAGTTGATCTTGTTTTTGTTATTACAGTTTTATTTATGTTATCTACCTTTGGAATGATTGTAGTGTCTTATTTATCACATATTTACAGCTTGTTTTCCCATCAAACTTTGAGTTTGATTCTAAGTTGGGTCTTTGCTATAAGTGATTTTAAGATTTAATTGCTTTCAAACTCCCCCCGATAAACGTCTTATACACTCTATCCTTTCCATGGCCTTTTGTCAATGAATCCATTAGGTTTTTTTAAAGACTTGATACTTTTTATAGAAATTATACTCTTCGTGAGTAATTATCTAACATAGTTATGTTCTAGACCAATTATGTCTAGATATTTTTTATTACAAGCTTTACAATAGACCTTTAATGGTAATACCTTACTATTACAGTGTAAAGATGCATATGGCATTCATTGGTTTTGTAATCAAAGGAATTATTATTATTAAATTCATTAGCCACACTTCTACTTTGCTAACAACTGCCAATGTGAGTAAACTCTTATTTTATCATAGATTAAGATAAGCAAATATGTTTCTTGGAATTTTCAAGATACTACAATGCCACTGAGGATAAATACATATGAACTAGTTGATTACATATCCAACTCAAAACAATACACATGTTAGGTACATTTGGTTGTCGCCAAAATTCATAACTTTCTTTAAGTATTAAATACTCAGTTAACAACAACACATACAAGTAATTAGGATTATAAGTAGTCTTACAAATATATATTTATCATTTGTTTTCTTATCTAGTGATACTAACCAAGTACCCCCACAATATATCATAAGTTATAAGAAAGTAGACTTTTTTTTTTCATGTGAAAATTTGTTTGAAAAATATGGTATACTGGATCAAGACTCTGGGTCACACGTACTTGAGTATGCAATGAGGAAGTGAATAGAAAAAGAGAGGTACGAATATGAGGATAAATGTGGTAGGCGGGTGGCTGGTGGTGATAACGTTGTGGGTTGAAGAGGGTGCACAATCATTCATAGGCAATGGGATGAAGGGGTGTCGGTGCTTGCCGAGAGAATTGTCGTGATGAATTTATTGTCACCTACTGAATTAGTTAATATATCATTCTAAACCATGAATGATATACATCATAAATTATTACTCATAATCTATCGCATTTAATAAAAACATCAAGCATAAAAAACAAATAGCCGTAAAAGAAGATATTCTATAAATGTAGAAATTTTAGGGAGAAGAACTATCTGGAATACTCCTAGGATTTGGTCTGCCCCCTTAACGTCTCTCTAAAGTCCCCCCTTCCCCTGCATGCAGGAGGGACACATGGCTCTGAAGAGTGAAATCAACCCCCCAAAAAGTGAGGAGACTTTAGTATCCCCTGCATGTGAGGAGACTTTAGTGGGACGTTAAGGGGGTTCACCAAATCCTTGTCAATCAGAATATGAAGATGCACTCTTTGACAATTGATGCATCTAAACATTCTAGTCTTCGAATATTGCTTGTGCCAGTATCAAAAAATTGCATGTTTCACATCCAACATTCACTATGAGGAAAAAAAACACCTTTGACATCCTTATTCTCTCATGAGCCATAATTTGGATTGAATAAAGGCTTAAAATTGTTGAAAAGTAGTACGAAAATGGCTATAGATATATGAGAAATAAATCAAACGAATAGGTTTACAGTACATTGGTCCGAGGCATATTAAAATGTTCTATTTAAGTCTTTACTCGCCCCCATTATATGTCAACAACAACAGGGTTCAAGTAAGGGAGACTCCAGGAATACAACGACCACCATATTCAGGAATACGACGACCACCATATTGCAATTAAGTGAATCAAGGTGTTGTCTTGAGTCACTTCTTGAACAGGCAAACACTAGTTATCTTCAAATATGCTCCAAAATCTTAAGACACGAAAGGTTTGAGAATATAGAAAAGAGAGAGAATGTTCAAGTATATTAAATGTGTGGAACACCAATCTATTTATAAATTTCATATAAGTGCTTTTAGGAGTGTCTATGGACATCTTAAACACCCTTTCAATCAAATAAAGTGTGAAGATTCGTGCATTTTCGGTCCAAAGAACTTTTCACGATATGGATGGTTTAATCAATTGAACTTATTTTCGATTGATCGAAAGTCTTAAAACCATAACCACATTCTACCTGATCAATAGAAGGATTGTTCAATTGATCGAAATCCCTTCAACCAATTGAACACAAAATAAGTTTCAAATATTTAAAATACACAACAATATGTTAGATGCTTGATATACTTACAGCTTGTATTTGTGTAACGGGCCCCTTGTGTGAAGGAGATGCTTGTTAATTGTTGAATTAATGCCAATTCACCAATAGCTCCCCGTCCAACCATCTAGCTAGTGAAACAACTCTCTTTTGGCCAATTCTATAATTAAGGGAGCTGCTACTTGCACCATAGAAATTTCTAACCCCCCTCATTTTTCCTATCTTCTAAGTTCCCCTCACCTATTTTTAAGCATCTCTCCTGCACTTCCCATAATTCCCTCTTAGCTAAACCTATCCCACACCTCTGATAAAACTGAAACTCAACTCTCACGTACACCTACATTTATTCTAACCTCTCCTCATCTCCTCCATATACGTTGCTCTCATTCTCTCTCACGAACACTCTCTCTCTCCCTCACATTTCCTTTCCAACCCTCTCCCTCTCCCTTTCCCTCCTATTCCCTCTCAAAAGATATGACTCGTACTCGAGGTGGATGACAATGTAGAGCCCCTACGGCGAGAGAGGAAGCTTAAGAACCGGCGGTAGAATAAGGGCAAAAACAAGCATAGCGGTGGCAATAGGTATTTTATTTTTCTTTCTTTGGCGTAGTTTGGATGTTCGGACTGGTGTTGCCGAGCAAGGCAACCCCTACTCGGTTGGGCTGGCCGAGTATAGGTTTCCTTGCTCAGCAACACCAGACTGAACAAACCCAAAAATCCAAAAAAAAAAAGCAAAAAACAAAAAAAAAGTTATCGAAAAATAAAAACTTTTGCAAAACTAAAATAGTTTATTAACTTAATTTGTTATTGTGCACGTCTAACAGAATATGATATGTGTGCCAGATATAGATGCCAGAGATGAGTATTTTGTTCCTACTGCATCTTCCTGCTAGCGTTGGACTATAGAGAGGGTAGATCCATCTAGGCATGAGGTATCTACTAGTCACTTGTATGCAGAGCCTGCAGTAGATGACCATGCTGCAAGAGAGGTGTCTGAGCATATTGGAGAGGTGCATGAGGATGATCTAGAAGCGTCTGTCCCCAAAATGCCTACAGACCCAACGCTCCTCGCTAGCTATCCCACACACATTATTGCACTTATATGGCGACATCAGGTAATGCTTTTAAGATTGAAAATTTGTACTTATTAATCATACTTAGCGTACTAATAGTATTTGTTTTAATTACAAGAGCGCCAATTGTTGAAGTTGATCAACCATGGATTGAAGATGATAGAATGGAAGTACTAGCAGTTAGATGTGCAGAATGAGTTATGGTAGGGATATATTAAGCGTTCTGAACTATTTCCACTGGTTCACAATTCATACAGAACAGTGAGCCACATCGTCATCACTGCATTTGTCGAGCAATGGTACCCCCAAGATGAACACGTTCTGAATGTCGTTCGGGGAAATGACCATCATGCTGGATGATGACAGTACCCTACTTACTATTCCCGTGGTTGGGAAGACCATCTCCCTTAGCTTGACGGATGAGACACATACTTTGTTATCCCATGCACTTGGAGTGATGGCGATGGAAGCCTGCGAAGAGCTTGGGTCTACATGTGGTTACTCAGTCAGGTTGGAGTGGCTACGGTTGATATTTCAGGGGGTGACTGATGCCAGTGGTCAGGAGACGATTGGATGCCCATACCCAACAAGGCAGTAATCGCCCTAAACCCACAATTTTTGTCGGTTGCTACATCTATAATATACTGATTAAATGGACTTATATCATCTGGAAAATGCATAATATAAGTATCATAAGACAAGGATTGAACTGGCGACGTACAAACAATCTATGATAGAAAAGATAATGCATGAGCAACAATGACATGACAAATCATAATAATTAATATGTAATATTTAATATATAAACTATTACCTTCTCCTTCACTCTTCTCTGTAGGGTTAGTCTGATTGACTATAGAGGGTTGACATCCACTAGACCGGTGCCCGTCGGTGAGTAGTTATCCTGCACCGATGATACTCTCTCAAATGTGGGTGGCTTATGTTGGATAGATTTATCCATCTTCCCAGGTGGCTTACATCGCATTGTTGATTTCATCTTCAGTTCCTCTACATGTATACACTGTGAATTTATCGACACCCTTAATTTCTTAAGCAATAGGGCCTTGCCTGCCTGACCAGCTTGTGCATAGACCTACTTAAACAAATCAAATTCTTTACCAGGAACATCATCCTGGTTTGTATTATTCTAGTTTGGGGTGGGTTGCATGTCAAGCTTGCACTAATAAGGATGCACAAAATCAAGTGAGATCGGACACCTCTGTTTACTATCGTCAACAATTTTCTGGGCGCATGGCAAGCCGTGGATACGTCTAAGCTAACACTCGCATGCAGAAGAGTCAATCCCAATAAAAGAAGTCTGCTTTATCTCATGATGTAACTTCTCAAGTGCAATGATGGAGACGTTCTCACGAAGCTCTTTGAACTCGAACAACTTAAAACTGTGTTGGATACGTCTAAGCTGACACTCGCATGCAGAAGAGTCAATCCCAATAAAAGAAGTCTGCTTTGTCTCATCATATAACTTCTCAAGTGCATTGATGGAGACGTTCTCATGAAGCTCTTTGAACTCGAACAACTTAAAACTGTGTTGGATGACCATCTTTGATTTCTCGAACAATGCCTTGATTTTTGTATGCTGTAACAAGAGTACATTGTGTACGTTCAACCAAGATGACTCCAAATTTCCCTGACTAGATCCAAATTGTCTCTTCAACTTGGCATGGGCACTGTCAACCCTACAAACAATATAAAGAACATCTAGTTAAGTACCAATTAATGAGGAACAATTGTAAGTAGAATGAACAACAAAAAATAAAATACAACCATACCTATTCGTCGTTGTGGGCCCTAGATGCATAACTTGGTCCGTCTAAGCTGCAACAAACTTATCCCTACAGGTATCCAGCCAACTATTCCTCACGTAGTCAAGTGCATCTGGATACGCAGTAAACTGCTTCTCAAATAATGTTATGTGGTTATGGTAATCCTCTTCTGTTGGTGATACCACCATTATATTCCAACATGTCATGAACAAATCCCATACCTTCTTTGTCAAAAATAACTTCTTACATTTTGCAAGCACATTCTTATTGATGTGCTACCTACATAATAGATGTGTAGCAGTGAAAAACACTCATAAAATAGCATTCATTAGGGCCAACTCTCTATCTATCATAATGACGTGGGGCAAGACACTATCATCTACAATACTATGCAAGACATCTATAGCCTAATTGAAGTTGTTCTCCCTCTCATGTTATAGAAACACAAATGCCACGAAGGTTATGTAGGTAGATGTCAGCCCAACAATTTTCTGGAGGGGCATACGATATTTATTTGTTTTATACATGCAATCCATGAGCAACACATGTGGTATGCACGTTATAAATCCAAACTGGTTGGGTGTGCCCAAAATAAGTTTGTGACAGCCTCACTATCTTCCCTTGTACGGTGTCACTCGATGTATTGATGCTCAACCAACAATCCCAATAATTGATGCATCTGAGATCTCTCAGCATGCTTTTCTAGCTTATATTTGTGTCGTGTATTGTAGACTGCCTTCATTGTAGTTGTATTGAGGGGATCTTTTTTGCTTTATAGTGACCAAAATGTCGTTTGGTCGCATGTTACTTTTCAACATGTCCTTTAATAATGAGTACTCCTCTTCGGATAATCTACCAACATAGGAGTAACCTTCTAGATGATCAGAAAGCCAAGTGGTTATGCATGCCACATACAACTTTCAACATCCAGTCATCATCGATGAACAACTTCTTATCCTTCAATCGGAATTGACATTTACATTTTTTGGTACCCGTCCCCCTAACCTTTGCATCCACTCCTCTCACATCCTAGAGTCAGACTTGGTTTTCTCACAGCACCACCTGAATCTAATTTCAAAATGTTAATCACAAATCCATTCCTCTTTCCAACATCTATTACCCACTTAATCAAGGCCACCTAACTTTTGAATATCTGCATAAGAGAGGGATAACACAACGGTTAATTGATTGAATAATATTAACATATACTACAGATTGACTTTAAGCGTATATTATGGACTAATTTTTACTTGGTATGTGATGAACTTGTAAGTGTAATCTACAATCATTTCTTCCGAACCTGCGCTACAATGGGTCAAGACATTGGGCTGCAATCACAAAATTAATATTTAAGATATAAACTTAATTAATAATATAAAAAAAAATCAAACTTTTTAAATTTTTTTTTTTATGCCTGATTGGATACACCAATTTAAACCAACTTGGTTATGTTTGGATGGAGCATCCGAACAGACCTTATGGTGTTCAGATGGACTATCCGAGCAATGTTAAGGCACCATAAAGTCTTTTCAGATGCTCCATCTAAACAACCCTTATGCTGCTTGGATAGTCCATCCAAGTAGCCCTCTTGTTGTTCATACTGGTATATCTGAACATGCTGCAAAAATTACCAAAAAAAAAAAAAAAACTACAGAAAAACGTACTTGGGGTTTTCTTCTCACTCTGAATCACTTCCATGATACTTCATTGCTTGGATTCTTGCTTGTAATGGTAATAGTTTGCAAATGAGGAGTGTAGGGAAGAAATTAGGAGAAATGAAGCAGATGGAGGAGTGTTGGATGAATGGGAAATGTAAGGAAGAAATGTAGTTTTGGAGAGAAAGAATGAGGTGTGCTTAGAAATTTAGATTTTTTTTTGTTTTTTTTTAATGTTAGAAAAGGGTATAAAAGTCTATTTATATTGGGGAAAAATTTGAGTTTTAAGTGAGGTACACTTAGAAATATTTGTGGTGTAAATAGCAGCACACAACTAGACGAAGAGTCCAATAACCAGTAGTGAGTTTAGAGCTAATAGGCACAGGGGTAGTTAATATGTAGCCGATCCAGAGGGTTACCTATCTGATCAAAGGTTGTGAAACTGGCAACTAGGGTTTAGATCATGCTTGGCCTTAAATAGATTTGGAGCCCTATCTGATCAAGGGTTCTAAAAAGGCAATATAAATGACATATCTAGGGTTTAGATAATAGATCATAGAACCAAACCAGGTACAAACCCATTAAACTAGGTTTAATCCACAGTTTCATTAAACATAACTAAAAAATGGGAAAGGGTCTTCTACTCCCAATTTTCATGTCCCCTTGTGTCCCCACACAAAAAGGGTGGTGTCTAGGGTTAAAAAGTAAAAAAAAAAAAAGTCAAATGAAAGAAAAGGTACCCAAAAAGAGGCACCAAATATATATATATATTTTTTAAATGTCAGCCTGTGGAGTGGGGACAGGAAAATTTGGGAGTGGAAGATCCTTTTCCCAACCAAAAAGATAAAAATACCCAAACAATTAGAATAATGATAAGATGTTCTGAAGAATCATAAAGAATGCAGAAAAGTATGACACAAATAGAAAAATAGAAGATACATGAGATTTAACACATACTTAAGCTTAACAAATTAAATAAATTCTAAAAAAAATAATCATTTTAATGATTAGCTTATATTACATATCCATCCTGTTCATTTAAACCATGTCTGGCCCAAAAGTCATGTGGGCCTAGCCACCGGCCCAAAAATAACCCAATTCTATCCCCTTCCACAAAGATCCTATTTCGAGTGTGGTACAGTACAGATAAATTAGTAGAAAAAATATTGTTGTTCTGTATTCAATTCCACACAACATCCCTCAATGACCTTTGCTGAAACCCACAACCGTTTTTAACGAATGAGACATCAACCGAGCCTCGAGGTTTAGAAAATGGGTGTTGTCAACTACTTAGAAGCACTTAAAACTACTGGAACAATTTCAGTCACCCTCTTTCCCTTACAACATCCACCAACATACACATTTGGAATACTGTTATTAGTATCAAAAGATGAGCATAAGAATATCACATCATAGTTCACAAGCCATCTTATATTATGTCTCATTACTTCTCTTTGAGAACATGGACAAAGTGCTTGGGAAGCTAGTGATGATTGAAGTTGGTACAAGCTCAGGCCGGTTAAAGATGAGCTGGGCTGAGAAATATGGTGCAATTGGGTTTCATTTCAGATCGAGTAACTTGTAATGGGTTGGCATTTAATAATGAAATTGATTAATACCTATTTTAAGCTCATCATTTCTTGTGGGATTGCTGAAAAAGGAGTCACATCTTTAATAAGAGAAATGAAAATGGTACTTCCTTAATAAAAAAAAAAAAAAAGGGATATATGAACTGCTGATTCCTTGTATTGCGAGGAAGTCTGATTATAGGTTCATTCTAAGATTCAGAAGTTAGGTTTGTAAACTTGGAGGTTACTCAATTTTTAATTGTAGATTTGATGATAACGAAAGTGAGGACGGCATTCCCAATGATGGATACCATTGGCTCCCAACTAAAAGTGACTTGATGAACAAAATAGAGCTCCCAACCGACTTACGATATAGTAAGAGTGTGATATGGTGAGGGAACTGAACTGTAAAAATGGTATATAGCAAGTTTTTGGGCTACATATGGTGAGAAAGAAACATTCAAGTTTTCAACAATTATGCTGAACCATCATCATTTGAAGTATTCACCAAAGCAAACAAGGGTATTTATTATTTTTCAGGTAAGCATTGTAAAGGTTGTGAAAAATATCAAAAGGAGAAATATAGTAAGAAAATGGGAAAGAGTAATTGGGCCATAAAGAAACTTCTTTGCTTTTGTTTTGTACAGTCCTAAAAAGACAACGCCCTTTGTATAGTTCTTTTGGGGACTTTCTTGTCATCTTTTTTACAACAAAAACCTGATTGAGCTTCTATTTCCTCTGTACATCAATGGTACATTAGTAAATGAATCCATGCAAAGCATGAGCAAATGATGTAGTCAAAGTTACATTTGTTCAAGCAAGCAACCTATTGTCTCTTTCTATATAAAAAATACCAAAAAGAACAACTCAGAAGGGGATGAAAAACATGGAAGAAGAATCATAGAATCTGAACAGAAAAAAGTAAAGTCACTGAATTAGTACACAATAAAAAATTACAAAATCTGCTATTATCTTTATCAGAAAAGAAATAGTGAATCACTTTTTATTTAATTCAAGCTTTTATAGTTTTTATCCAGGCTACTGGTTTTAATTATAAATATAGCTGTCAGCACCCAAATTTTGATTCAAAGCTCAGATGGTTTCATTACAACATGAGATAGAACCGAGGTCTAAACACCCCTAAACTTTGAATAGTCGGACATTCTCAATGGACATTCTGGTTGCAAACACAATGAAAGTACTCCAAACCATCATCATCTTGAATTTGCCAATTTCA
>JAOXJP010066557.1:0-15466 GCA_025762735.1 Platanus orientalis | reverse complement strand
AAAGTAAAACACCCAGATAGAAAAATTGCATCACAAATCGAACAAAAATCTTCCAGACAAGCCAACAACAACAACAACAAAGAAGCTGAGATAAATGGATAATTCAAACTCCACACAGAGAAAGAGCAACTATTATGCCTCTTCGTAATCCTTTGCTTCAGAAACCATTAACACAAACAAATACAACAAGCGTTCAAGAAAGCACATCCACACTCCCAGGCATTTACCCTAAACAAATTCACCCCTCCCCCACCCCCCGCCCCTCCAAAAAAAAAATACCCTAAATCAACAAGATATCAAATATCAATAAATAATAGAGAAAAAAAATTACATCAAATTCTAAGAATTCTAGGTCAGACAAAAAAGGATTGAAACAATATTTTGAGCAATTGGAGATGCCCATAGAAGTTATAGGAAAAATCAAATATGAAGCAAGAGATGGGAAGAGCTTACCTATTCTGAGAGAGCAAAAAATTTCGCCTACCGAGAGCTTACCTATTCTCCTAGTGAGTCAACTCACTCGTGCCCAAATCTCAAAAGCCTACCACACTGTCATTACACAATCTTTAAACATATTAGACAAACCCATATATGACAGATAAAAGAGGAGAGGGTGAGAGAGGGAGGAGATGATAGAGAAAGAGAGAGTAAGAGAAAGAACACAGAGAGGATAGAGAGAGATAAAGGAGAGGAGAGAGAGAACACAAAGAGGGAGGATCGTACCTGTTTGTGAGCAAATCGTACCAATCGACAACAAGAGAGGCGGAGGAGAAGACAGCGACAGCAAGGAGGAGAAGGCGGAGGAGAAGAGCGGAGACAAGAAGATATGAGAAAAGTCTAGAAACAGCAGGAAGAGAATGTGGGAGAAAGGAAAATGGCACGCGGTAAGAAAATATATACACATCTATAGGAAGGGTTTGGAAAGCACTGCAATAGACTTTTTTATGTAACGCTTCTAAAACGCTGCAATAAAAAAAAACTGTAGTATTTATAAAGCATTGCATATGTGCTTTTTGTGCTGACACATGACAGAGAATTACGAATTTTTTATGCAGTGCTTCGCTGCATAAATATAAAACATTCTATATTAACATTTATGCGGCGTTTTATAAACATTGTATATTAATTTTTTTCCTTTTTTGAAGCGCTTTATATAAAAAACGCTGCATATTATTCACTTTATACAACATTTTTACAAAAACGTTGCTTAAAGGTATGTTGCTAAAAGTCAATTTTGTTGTAGTGAATCAGTAACTCAAGATTGATTTAACAAAAAATAATATAAAAGATGCCATAAGAGTGACCTTTAGGTTGTGAGGAAATCTCTAACCAAAGTTACTGTTACCAATGTGTGAACACATCATGTGCTAACACATACGAAAAGGGTTAAAAGCTTTAGGAAAGTGTTTACTTCCAAAGATAAGTGCCCAAAAAGAGGCACAAATTCCAAATTCTTATCACTTGCTAATTAGTCACACTGATTTTGGCCACATGAGATTTGCTTCAACTTGAGATTATTATTATTATTATTATTGGTTAAAGAGGCTTGAGGTTTGAGAGAGAATAAATTTTAGATGTGGCTATGGGTGTTAATGAGCGCAAAGGATCTTCTCCTGCTAGCCTATGACTTGTTAAGGTCCTGTCTAATAGGTGGCAGGAGATGATTGGTGGGAAAAAGTGAATTGCATTTTTCGAAAATTGTAATTCACTTTTCCCTCCAATAGTGACCTTCCACCTATTAGATCGGACCTTAGCAGGTCATAAATGGTAGGAGAGGATTTGGTCTAGTTAATGAGTGGAGTTGAGTCGAGCTTTGCCAAGTTCATCTCAAGCTTGTCACAAAAGGATCAAGCTCAAGCTTGGCTCAGGTCCAAATTCGGCTCGGTTTGGCAAACTCAAGCTTCAGTTGACACATGGTGTGTAGTGGTTAAAAGCGTTAAAAATGCTTAGTTTAAAAAGTAGGTGCCCAAAAAGGGTACTAATTTAAAAACACATCATGTGCATTATTGTTTTGATTCTTTTAAAATTATTATTATTATTTTTTATTTGTTAAAAAATTTCGAAGCTTAATTATAATATTCCTATAATCACCATATGAAATACTAGGATTTAAATTAAGAAAGTTAAAGAAGAATACCTCAATAGTTTAATCAGACACAAGATGATCTTATCCGGTCATCAAAGTGTCTACATTTATTCTAGAGTTCTTTGTACTTTTCCCAAGTTCAGAAAGGTTATAGAACTCATCTTCAATGTGGATAACTCTATTTATAGAGTTTTTAAGAAGTTAAAATAATCCAAGGGGTAAAAGATCCTTATGGGATTCTTAATCTTAGGCAGTAGGCCTAGTATCTATAATTAAGTCAAATTACACTAAATATACTATATCTTTTATTCATTACAAACTAACACACCACTAATAGTAATAATCTTGTTTACATATGGTAATTGACCTTTGAAAAAAAAGAAATTAGCAATGAGACCCTTCTTCATAGATTTTTCACAAATATGTCATCTCACTACACAATATATCTTAATGATCCTCAAGATGATAAAATAATCACTGTCAAACCCCTTAGACCATTAGAACATTACCATTAAGAACTTAATGAATTAATTAGACATTTAAAAAATTAATTTGATAAAAAAAATCAAAATTAAATATATTTATTATAATGTAATTTTGAAAATATTTGACAAACACTTTATTAAAAACTATTAGTACAAGATTTTCATGTTTAATTAAATCACATATATCCTAAACTGAATATTTTTCCATTTAAGGATAATGGATTTCTTGATAGGCATTTGCATCATCTCAAATATAACATAACCTATCAATATTACCTATGATGTAGTCATCAATTAGACATTACTGGTTGATAGCTCAAAATAATGAACATGACAACTTAAAAAAATATTAACCCCTCAGGTCTAAGGATAAGTTTGTAAATATGAATAACACTTATCATGGCAATAATGTTTTACCAAATGTGTCTATAATGAATCTCTTTAATGCATTTATATAATGCACTCATATATAAGTTTAGATTCTCACTCTAGCACAAATAATATTATATCACTTTATCATATGACAACTCTAATTGTAGCATCCCTATAAGTGATGTGCCAAACATCACTTATAGTTGTAAAGTTTCAGGTCTATAAAAACTAGATTATCAGTTTTCTCCACACATCACTATGCAACTTTGCAGCATTGTGAAAAAAAAATGTGCCTCAAGTGCATGCGGGTGAGGTGCAAGCTGCACTGCTTCACACCTAAAAGAGTCTCAAGATACAAGATGTAAGGGGATGCAATTACATATTAGTTATTTTTACTTTCTACATAGCTGATGTGGGTCTAAAGGGAAGTCCCTTTTGACTTTAATCTTAAAACACAACTCCGGCGATAGAGTCCTTGAGGAGTTTTATTCTCAGTTCTTACCATGGCCTAGATACAAGATTTTAAATTTTAAGGAAAACCTTGAGAACAGTATGACGACTTAATATAATTTTTCTTTTTTGGGTACGGTATAACTGAATATAAGAATGATAATATAATAATTCGCCTTAATGAAATGGGAAGAAACGAATACAGTTTTAGATTATGAATTCACTGTATGATAGGTCGTAACTTGAAGATCTCCTGTATCATGATAATCCCATTTTATGACTTGGATGTTTAAATTACCCGTCTATAAACTGTGGTCATTCTGCTACACTTGAATGGGGTTAGGTTTGATTACAGTGACTTAAATATTTAAAAAAATTCATCGGTTCCCTCTAACCTGCTTCAAGGAACTCATTTTATTTTCTGAAAATTAAAGGGATAAGCGTTGACTTTGATCATGGGAAAAGCATAAGAACATTTTTCATCTCTCTCCACCCCCATATAGAAGAGTCAAGACGAGAAATTAAAGAGATGGAGATCTTCCAATTGGTAGTGATTAAGTTCCTTTTAGTATCAATTTAAATGTTGTCAAATCGTTCCTGCCATGCCAAAATGGATGAAATACAGGTTTGGGAATGCTCGATGAAAATTTTAGCAATCGTTCATAACTAATCTTGATAATCTACTGAGTTCCCTGGCAACCAATGGACCTCGCACTGGCTTCTACAAAACCACTGCTGGTAGAAATTTCAACAAGATTTATGGCCTTATTCAATGCAGAGGTGATATTTTGGGTGAAGATTGTGCTAATTGCACCAGAAGCATCACAAGGCAGGTGTTGCAGGGCTGCTCAAAGAGCAAGACGGTGAAACTTTGGTTTACATTGTGTTTCCTACACTACTCAGATGAGAACTTCTTTGGCACATTGGAAATGATTTCTTTGCTTGCCATAGCTAAATCTAATTTTGAAGATCCTTCTGTTGGTTTTAAAGCACTTGTGTTCATGGATAGGCTTATATCTACGGTTCCATATCAACCGCTAATGTTTCAGACAGCAATTCTAGATGTTGTTGTCAATGGGAAAAAGGTATGGAATGGCACAGTGCACGGAGAAATGCTTGGATGGTCACATGGTCGCTTCATTTAAAATGATCATATTGGTAGTTTAGGGTCAAAGGATTGTATCCTGCACGTCCACAAGTAATCTTGTGGGTTTATGGAGACGTACACATACCCAAACAAAGTAGTGATTCACTTTTTTGAGGTATGTGTACGATTCTTGAAGCCACAAGATTATTTGTGGATAGGATATTTAACAACTAGAGTCTATTGTGGACCATAGGACTGCCTAGCATTTAATTAGCAATAAAAGGAAGGAATCAAAGCCAATTTACCTCTGGAGATGGGAACCTTAATGACCTTATAATTAATGATGTAATATGCTTTCCCAGGTAAGTGAATGGCTCATAATCTTTCTATTCGGTTTTTTTTTTTTTTGCCACAAAATTTCACCAGATCAAATGATGTTGGTTATGGTAAATAGACTCTATCAGATCGAATCCACAGGCCATGTCCAAACTGGCTCCTTATTTTCCAGTCAAGGGTCAGGCTAATTCCAATCTGTTTGAATTTAACTCACCTGGGTTTTTTTTCTAGAGGAGTAGCTAATCCTAACCATTTTTTAAAATTCGGATGTGGTTAATTGCGTACACAGCCGTTGACCTAGTTGTGGAATTGACCCTTCTTCACTTATACTTGCAATCTAGGTGGTGTACATAGTTCCTCAATAATCAGTTCAAGCGCTGGAACTACGTAGTTATTGTTTTCTTAATGATAAATGGGGTTATTTCCTTCTTAATCCAGGAACAAGGAGAACCTCGTCACACAGAAGCGTTAAAGTTGCCATATCTGCTCTTGTGGTGTTTATGCTAGCGAAAGGTCTCTAGTTATCTCTGCAATTTTATCATATATATTTTTTCAATCATCGTGCCATATGTCAAGTACGAAAAAGTAGTTATGACTAGCGAGGATTGTATATTGCTTTTCTATTCAGTATTACTTCTAATTCATAGTTGATGAAGCAATGTTTTCGATCAAGGGATTCCTGTTAAATCATATTGCTGTCAAGGATGTGGCCCACCCCAATTTGTAGATTATATCATTCTTTCTTACCTTTACATAGATGATCAGCAGCAAAGATCAACTGGGTGTGGGTTGCGGATTCCATTTGCTAGATGATCAATTATCAGGGGTGGATTTTGACAGTACAGAAAAGATTGACGTATCTTTCAAAACAATTTCACTGTTTTTTCTAGCTTCTTTTAGTTGCAGCAAAACAATTCAAACAAATTTAATTTATTTGATATGAACAAAAAGATCAGCTCAAGCAAGGATTCCGCAAGCATGCGAAAGCATCTTGCTTGAGCTGTCATGTAGCAAAAAAGGAAGGCAAAAACCCAAGCTATAACTTGGTTTTGATTTCTTTCTTTTTTTTGGTTCTACATGGCAGCTCGAGCAAGATTACTTGCGGATGCTTGCGGAAACATTGCTTGAGCTGATCTTTTCCCATCTCCCCCCCCCCCCATTTTAAGTACTGTTATCTACTTCACTTGTATTGTTTTAATAAACATCTTTAAGGTTGAAAATTGGGCAAGACAGGCCTCACATTGCATGGCCAGCAAGTCCCAATCACAATAGTAGCCAGAGCAGCATTCGCAGCCTCATAGGTGATGCTCCTCATCTAGAGGCCCCTCCAGCACCAGAGGCTCCTCTTGCTCCCCAGCCAACCTCCTAGCTCATCCCAGGCTACTCCTGATGATGATTACAGGCCCACAGTGCCTGACAAGAGTAGCCCTCTCTATACCCTCTAGCTCTACATGTGGTAGACGATGAGGAACATGGATCAATTGGCCGACAAGGTCAATTCCATGGATGAGCGATTGGTGCAGATCGAGTGGCGTCAGGACCCCAATGCCTGCATACCTCCACCGGTTCTGCTTGAGCTCCAGTATGGGTTCAAGGATAGTGGTGATGCAAATGATTAGACTCTAGGCTTTTAGAAATGCTTGTGTAGGGTCACTTTTTGTTCATCTGTATTGGGTCACAAGCCCCCTCTCATGTATTGTTTATTTCTTGACATCTATATATATATATATGAGAGTTTTATTTTTTGGCTCATGTATCTTGTGCTTTAATTTATCAAGTATATTCTTTTGATGCATATGATACTTTTATTATTTCCCTTCATGTTCCATGACAAAAAGGCAGAGAACAATAAGTGTTGGCTATGAAAATAGGGGGAGAGTTTAGATTTAGGGGGAGTAAATCCAATTGATTTGAGTAATTTAACAACTAAAATTTTAAATCTTTATTATTCAATCTATAAAAAAAATAGTAAACAAAGAATAATTAAACTAATGAATCAATTTATTTGTGCTCATGACTCATATTTTATATTCTTAAGCATAAATTGTTCATTTGGTAGTCTTGCTCTATGGTTAGGCATTTCATTCATGATCACATCATATGTTTGCTTATGTGTACTTCTTTATTTTACATTTGATTGTACCAATATTAACTGGAGGAAGGTATATTGTTTGTCAAATGTGTTTTAGGTTTATCATGCCTAGCACACGGTGTGGAGATTCTGAGCTTGAGAAAAGGGGGAGTGCCAAAGCCTTCTCATTGAAGACATAATTGTAGCACATATTGATGAAGTCCTATTTTTTTCCACTCATTATACTCCATTCATGTATTTTAAGTTTTGTCATGGAATTCCCAAAGAGGGAGAATGTAAATTCATATGTTATAAATCCTGTTGGTAGAAAAATACATGAGTTGATAGATTAGGCTATGACATGTTCAAGATAGAGTTTGGGAGGTTTTTGTGTCTACAATATGTGAAGATTACTCTTGAAGACCAAGAAAACTCTAAGGAAGCAAGTCGGGATCATGTGAGGACTTGAGCATCTTGTTCACATCATTCACGTCATTCCACATCTGCAATGTTAGACGAGGGTAAGTGACACTTAGAGAGACCCTTAAGGCCCTCGTGTTCATCTTCCCTTAGTTAGAAATGGCCTTAGATCCTTTCTATACAAAACCAAAGAAAGTGGAGTGTTACAGGCACATTAGAGCACTCCAAAGGTGGTGGAGCACTCCAAATTAGCTTGGAGTGCTCCAAACCAAATTGATAGAAAACACTATCAGTTTGGAGCGCTCTAAAGAGGAGTTGGAGTGCTCCAAAGTGGTAGAGCGTTTCAACCCCAAACTAGAGTGCTCAAAAAATTCTTTGGACTCTTTGTCTGAGAGAATTTGCTCTAGTGGAGCACTCCAAATTAGGTGGAACATTTCAAAATTCAAATGTGTGTTTCAGATTTTTTATCCATTTTTTATGATTCTCATCCTATGGTTATGGTGAACCACGATCACTATAAAAGAGCAAAATTTTTTCTAAACCTAAGGGTTTAAGGGCATTTACAAAAGAAATTTTTGGGCTAGAAGAAGAGCTCTACAAACTCTACTCTCTCTACACTTTCACTCCAACTTTCAAGCGTCCAAAGAAGGATAAGAGAGTTGGTTCTCTCTCTCTCTCTTGTGACCACAAAGGAGGTTTCCTTTGCAAGAGAAGAGAGGAGGATGATCGAAGATAGTGCTTCTTCACTTTCTATATATCATTCAAACTTTCAACTTTAGGGTTGAGGTAAAGATTTTGCTTCACATTTGGAGTTTATTTACATAGTAGTTTATATTGTGGTTAGCTTGCTTATCTAGACCACCAATCTACTTGTGAATATTTGGAGAGCACTCTCCATGAGATATTATCCCATTTGAGTTTTACTTATATTTTTCAAAGTAAAGGCTTATACATAAGGTTGTGTGACTATTTGTTTACTTGCCTTCTCTAGAGGCACTCACACTCCCTTTTGCTCTAGTAGAGAGTATCTTATTAGTATATTTGGTTATTGAGAGTCACACCATATATTGGGACATCGATCCCTTTGATTGAACCAAACATATCATATTCGGTTATTGAGAACCACCTTGGTATTGAGACCTAATCCTTGTGTCAATGGGCAGAGTCGTCGTGTAACGAATTGTAAGTCCTTGGCTTAGAGACAACCAAGGTCGCGCTTGCTGGAGACACCAAACACGTTAATTAAGGTTTGCTAATTCCATGTAATCATTATGTTGATTAATAAATTGAGTAGTTAAAAGTGGACGTAGGCCTCGATGTGACTGAACCACTATAAATTCTTGTGTTGTAGTGTGTAATTTTTGTGTGATTGTCACTTACATTTTCATACTTGCAATCATTAGCTTTTGAGCACTAAACACTATAATTAAGTTGGATTAATATTGAACAACATTAATCAATTTGATTAAAACTAAAAAGGGTTAAAAAATTAAAAATTTAACTAAATCCTATTCACGTACTCTAGGATTACGTACTTAAAATTTCACATTAGAATGCTACTTTCAATTGCATGTCACTTAAAATTCAAATTATACTAGATGGATGTTAAATGTGTATTTCTTAATGGTCTCTTATAAGAAGAAGTCTATGTGGAACAACCTGATGGGTTTGTTGACCCACATTTACTTGATCATGTTTATAGGCTTAAGAAAGCCTTGTATGGTTTAAAATAAGCTCTAGAGCTTGGTATAAGCGACTCGCAAAATTTCTAATAAACCACAAATTTGATAAGGGTGTAGATAAAACACTCTTTATTAAAAAGGAGAATGGTCACATGCTCATTGTATAAATTTATGTAGATGATATCATGTTTGGGGCAACTAATGAAGAAATGTCTCATGGTTTTTCTCAATCGATGAAATTTGAATTTGAGATGAGTATGGAGGGATAACTCAAGTTCTTTGTAGGTCTATAAATTAGGCGGACCGAGAGTGGAATATTTGTGAGCTAGTCAAAATTTGCCAATGATTTCGTAATTAAGTTAGGACTTAAGGATTCCAAACCACCCAACACTCCCATATGCACTAATAGTAAAATCACTATTGATCCAACCAATGTGGAAGTAGACACAAAATTGTATAGAAGCATGATAGATAGCCTACTGTACTTAACAACAAGCAGATCTAACACTGTCTTCAGTGTAAGAGTTTGTGCTAGATATCAAGCTACACCTAAAGAATCCCATTTAACAACAGTAAAGAGGATAATCAAGTATGCAAATGGTACAATTAACCTTAGCCTTTGGTAATCATTTGAGACTAATTTAGTTATACCTGGATGCTTTGACTTAGACTAGGCTAGAAATTTGGAAGATAGGAGTGCTAGTGGATGATGTTTCTATGTAAGGAACTGTTTAGTATCCTAGCATAGCAATAAACAAACCTTAATTTCCCTATCAACTGTAGAAGCTGAATATATTGCAGCTAGCAGTGGTTGCAGCCAACTGCTTTGGCTGAAGCAAATCTTCAAGGATTATGAAGTAGAACAAATCACAATGAACTTATTTGTAGACAACATAAGTGCGATAGACATCTCCAAAAATTTGGTACAACATTCTCGAATTAAACGTATAGACATTCGTTATCATTTCATTAAAGAATTGGTAAAAGAAAAGGTTGTGGTCTTGGAGTATATGCAGACTAAAAATCAATTGGTAGACATTTTAACAAAACCTCTTGATACCAAACAATTTAAGTTTTAGCGAAATACAATAGGGATGTGTGACTATAGGTAATCACATTTAAAAAAGGGAAATTATAAATAGATATTATAAATAAATAAATAAGTAATTTCCATGACCGATCATGGCATACCCATTATTGATCATAGACAAGACAAAGCCATGACCGATCATGGCTAGGGTCATAAATGCCTAGATTTTTTACCATTAGGCTCCCTAACTTCTATAAAGAGGTGTTTTCCCCTTTTTTACACCAATTCTCTCCCATTCCTTGTCACCTTAACCCTTTCTAAATCCTCTTCTCTGTTTCCATCCTAAACCTAGTTTTTTATTTTCTTAACTTTTCCCAAACTTCTCTAAACTTCTCAACCTAGGGCATCAAAGCTTTCTCCATAACTCTCCACTTCAAGAAAACCATAGGACCAAAGCGAAGTATACAAGGCCAAGATTCGGGTGAAGCTGGTTCAAGAAAGCAACCAGGCACAAAGGATCAACCATTGAGAGTACATGCATTTCGAAATGGTGAGTCGCATGACAACTTTCACCGTTTCTTTTGCCCAAAACTGATAGTGAGTGAGCGGTTCATGGAACCAAAACCTATTCTTATGGTCAGCCTATAAGAACACCTACCGACATATGGGTGGCTACCATTGTTCAAACTAGACACCCTGGTTCATGAACAGGAAGTGCGGATGTTCTATGAAAACGCTCATTCAATGAATGAGACCTATCTCTCTGTGGTCTCTGAGGTCTATAAAGTCCCAATTAGACTGAATCCAGATATCCTATCTATAGAGTTGCGTGTTCCCCTCATCTGGGAAGGTGGTGCACCTTTTCCTTCCTTACCTCTCACTCCTGTAGAGAAATCTTCTATTTTAAAGCATTTTATAGGCACAAGCTTTGCTTGGACCACTTTACTAAGCACGATAGATTGCTCACTAGCAGCATGGTTCCTCAGCCAAGTTTTCACCTACAACCTCTTTCCCATAACTCACCATTCTACATGACCGAGGAGATGGCCTGTCATTGACTACATTCTGAGCAACATATGCCTTGACTTGGCATCAATCATGTGTCTAAAGATGATCAAGATGGCTAAGGTCAAGACTCTTCGCCTCTACATCATTTATCTGATCCTAATCACCTGAATTTTGAAGAGACGCAATGTAGTGTTTCAGTCTGACCCTCATCAATTAGGCAACAACATCAATGAGGGCACCATAAAAAATGAAGAACAAGAAGTGAGCAATCTTATGATGGATCCAAACCGAGGTGATTTAGGCAATGAGCCATCTAATGAGGATGTACCAGCTCTAGAACTAGTCCCTCTCTCCCAGTATGAGTTTTAAAGCATTGTGTTAAAGAGACTTGAGAGTCTTCACCTCTAAGGAAATATGAGACATGCCTGGATAAGCACAAACCACAAGTTGTTTATGAAGAAGATGAATGAAATGGAAGTAAGGCAAGTGCGACCTGCCTACCAGTTAAATTCACAAGAATCATTCATTCTGACATTGATCTCGCCATTCTTGATTCAAGCCACTTAGAAGGCCCTGGTGATGATGATGATGATGATGATGAGGGCGGCCCAAAGCTTAGGATGTAGTATTTCATTTATTGAAAACGTGGCTTGTCGTTTGTTTGCTTCTTTTTTTTTAGCTCTTATTTAATATCTTTCAGTCAATGAACAAGTTATTTTTTGTTTCCAAATCCTATGTCAATTAATCTCAAATAGGGAGAGAGTTTAGTACTTTGAAACTCATACATAAATAACTCACAACAAATTAAATTTTAAAAAAATTGTATTAAAATTTGCATTTCCCACTTGCATTTCTCATACATGCCATTTCATGCAAGCCATATGGTAGGGTTCACTATTTTAGTCCAAATGCATGCTTGAGAAAGGTATTTTGTTTGTGACTATGGTTGTAGGAATTAAAAAAAAATCAATATGCAAGAAAGCCAAGTACAAAGGAAAACAATGGCTTGCAAGATCAGCTTGTATTTTGGGGGAGTGCTATGTGTAAATTCAGGGGGAGTGTTTAAAATTTTTATTTCAAATGTAATTTGTATGAAGCATAGGTATCATTGTAAAATTTCTATGTAAATGAGTGAGTTGTATGTTTTGATATGGAACTGACAAAGGGGGAGATTGTTGAGGAATTATCAATTCCGTGTCAAAAGAGTAAGGCTTGGATATGAATTGTGTGTGGAGAAGGTACATTTGACAAGGGTTCATCATGTTGTCTAAGAACAAAGATCTTGTAGAGTCAAGTTAAAGAGGCTCCAACATTATCTGAAAGAGAGAGAAAGTTTCCGAACTTCATAGGTACATGGTAAAGGTAAAAATTCTAAAATTCACAAGGAGCAACCAAAACCTAAGTTGAAACTAGTAAGAGACCTTTCCCTAACCTTAGAAGAGGATCTTGCAGCTTGCCGGAAGTTTATAGAAAGAAAAATGCACAAAACAAGCAAAAACAGGGGTTCAGGCACCAATGATCGATCATTGGAAACCCCATGATTGATCA
This sequence comes from Platanus orientalis, assembly GCA_025762735.1. Lineage (NCBI taxonomy): Eukaryota > Viridiplantae > Streptophyta > Magnoliopsida > Proteales > Platanaceae > Platanus > Platanus orientalis. The sequence continues at coordinate 2,891 of JAOXJP010066557.1, read as the reverse complement.
TAAAGCTATGATTGATCATGGGATCTTATGATCGATAAGGCAGAATGGGGTTTTTCATAGAAAAACACCTAACCCCTCTATAATCGATCATATAAAGTCCATGATCGATCATAGGTAGGCTAGGTTGAAAATAAATTTTTTTTAATGTTTTTTCATACCTTTTTTGGGGAATTCTTGAACCATCTCACACTACCATATCGAGGGTTGTTTCAACTCTATAAATTTGTATTAAGAGGTCCTTAAAAGAAGAAGAAGGAGAGATTAAAAAAGCTCAGACTTTTGAGCAAAAATCAAAGAGGTATTACTCTACTACAATCAAGATCCATTCTTCAATCCTTTCTATACTAACAAACATTATTGAAAGTAAAGGATTAGAAGATCATTAAGTTCAAACCCGGAGAACCTTATCAAAAGTTCCGAGAGCAAAGCCACAATCAAAGGTATTCCATAAAGCTTTTGATTTGATTGTTTGATCAATTTATCTCTAAGTTTACTTCAGTTATTCTAGTAGCTCCATCAACTGATCTAAGTTAGACTTCATTCAAAGCTATACTTGTGATTGTTTAATATTTTTAAATCAGGCTTGAGAGGCAACACTCTTAAAGAGCATCGACTCTTTGATTTACTGAGATCTATATAATTCAGCCTACTAAGAGGTAAGAAATTTGAAGAGCACCGACTCTTTATATTACTGTGATTCACATAGTCATATAAGCCTAATTGATAGGCATGATCTGTTGAAAATTTATTTTCTTTAAAATAATTTCATTATATTTGTTGAACCTCCACTGGAGACATTGGGGGTAGTTGATTTGTCCTCTTCGAAGACACAGAAGACTGTTCATATGTTTGTCGAAGACATTAAACATAGTGAAAAAGGTTTTTGTGATTAATTTTACCTGTATCTTTTTGTAAAGAAAGTAATAAAATTAATCGGCTCAGTGAGGACTTTTGAGAGTGGACATAGGTACATTTGCCGAACCACTATAAATTATGTTTATTGTTTCTTGTGGTTTCCTAACTTTACTTGCATTATCTTGATTTATATTGCATAAGCACCATTTAATTCAATTGTCATTAAATTAATTACCTGTAAATAAATAAAAAGAGTACAAGCAACCAATTAATTAGAAAGAGGCAATCAACTTCAAGAAAATTTAAATATCCTATTCACCCCCTCTAGGATAGTTGGGACTTATAATTTCATAAAAAACTTCATATAATTGTGTGTGCCATAAGTGGAGACGAATTCAGGAGAATTTGCAATGTAGAATGTGCCCATTAAGCATGGAAACCTTCTTGAGGTTACCCATAAGGGTACGAACACCTTGAAGCTATCTAAGCTTCAAATGCTCACCTCAAACTAATAGGCAATTATGATGGAAGAAGATGAATAGTTCATCAACTTTCACACAAAACTCTAAGACACCTAGCTCTATGAGGGGTCTTAGAGAGGCCGTATTTGATTATAAGATTGTTAGAAAAATACTTAGATCCTTATTTGATGGGTTTCACCTTAAAGTCACAACTATAAAAGAAAGTAAGGATATTGACACAATAAAAGTGGAAAAACTAATAGGTTCAATTCAAAATTTTGAGCTTAAACTCAAACTTATTAGTAAAAAGAAGGGTGTTGCTCTTAGGGTAGAAGATCAATCTACCCCAAATGAGATTTCGACGAGGAATTTGCATGTGGCTAAGAACTTGAAAATGTTCTTTTGGAAAAATGCAAAGAACTTTAGAAAGAAGTTACCTCCAAAAAGAGCAAATGGAAATTTTATGAGAAGAGAAATTCCCAAGGAAGTACCCCTTTGCTAGGAATGCAAAGGGCATGGTCATTTTGCGGTTGATTGCGCAAACAAGAAGAAAAAGATGAACAAGAACAAGGCTATGGCATACACTTGGGATGATGACTCAGATGATTCTAATGAAGAACCATTGAGTAGTGATGTTGAATCATCACTCAATGTAAATACTTTTGTTGCCTTCATTGAGAATTTTGTAGTGATTGAGATAGCGAAGATGAAGGTAGTGAATACCTTCAAGAAGCCTTCAACAAGTTAAGTGAATAGACTAATTTGTTAAAAGAAATTGCTAAGGAAGACACTAACCTATTAAAGAAGAATGAGGAACTAAAAGACAAAATCATTGCCTTAGAAATGAAGTTAAATGAAAAAAATTTAGTACAAACTTAGGACAAACAAGACAAGAAGAGATTTTTTAATACTTTTGCTAAACTAACAAGAAGATCTATTGAGTTTGAAAAACAAGTAAAAATTTTAGAGGAGCATAAAAGAAAATTTCTTAATCCCCTTGCCCAAGGTAACGAGAAATCGAAAAAATGTTGATCACTATAGTCAAAAAAAAGTGGAGATAGAAGAGAATTGGATATAAATTTGAGGATTCAAGGCCCAACACTCCTACATATAGGAAATGTGCGAAAATAACTTTTGTTAAAGATAAAGAGAAAGGTAAGGTGATCTCAAAGGCACAGCCCAAGACTACGTATGTTTAGAAGGCTCCAACACATGTAGGAAAAGGAAAGACAGTCTTAGAAGCTGTGAGTTCTAAACAAGCCACTTCTATGGTAAAGGGAAGTCCTTTAGAAGGAATAAGGCTAACTCAATGATGTGCTTATATTTTATCACTATTTCCATACTTTTTTAGCTTAAGCTTATGTTTGTCTCTCATGTTTTTAAATTATTTCTGTTTATTTTTAACTTATTTTTTCTTGTTTGGATTAATTGGAGCAAGAAATATATTATTCTTCAAAATGGAGTGATTTAGTGCTTTTCCTGGCTTAATTTAGAGTTATGGCCGAAATTTGCTAGAAGATTGGTGACATGGCTTTGGAGCTAATTTTAGAAGAATTGAAGCAATTAATTGAGTCA
>JAOXJP010066546.1:0-15466 GCA_025762735.1 Platanus orientalis | reverse complement strand
CAGATGCCCCAAGCTTCTTCAACTCCCTAAGTCCGAATAAAAGAGTCATTGCCTTCGCTTTTTCAAAATCACAAATCCCCAAAGGCCCACAACTCGCTCGAATCACATTGGAAGACTAATTCCAAATAACACAACCAAACCCCGCCTGACCCAGGTTACCTATAGAAGGCCCATCAAGATTCAATTTTAGGTATCCTTGAGGAGGAGGAACCCAAGCCAAAACCTCTTGATTGCTAAGGAGAGGGTTCTAATCCAAAGAAGAGACCCAATCCTTTAAGAACAACAACAAAGGGAAACCCTTAAAATCTGGAGTAGTCAACAGCCATGAGCCCACCTCTCTGATTATATCCTCAATCAGCTCTTTAGAAGATAGAGATTTGTTGTCAAATACTGAGATTTCTCTCTCTCTCTCTCTCTCTCTAGATACCCTATACCACACCATGGGGTAAACAATCCCAACAAACCTTGCCACGAATCCCATAACCACCACTAAACCATTGGCAAACAAACTCCTTGAAAACTTCTGGCCAAACCCGAACTTTCCTTGATATAGAACAAAAATGATCCAAAATTGCTTGGGAGAATTTGCAATGGATAAAAATGTGGTTTACAGATTCACCTAGAGCCTTGCATAAGAAGCACCAATTAGGGAAAAGAGTCATGTGAGGATGTCTTCTTTGGATGAGATCCATAGTATTGATGTGACTAAGCACAATAGTCCATAAGAGATCTTTAAGTCTAGGGGGGGTCTGGGGTTTCCAAATCCTCTTGGATGGGAAGCTACAATCAAGTAGACTGGGAGTAATTAAGGCTCTAAAGAAAGACTTACAAGAGAACTTACTAGAAGACTCAAGGGACCAAATCCTTTTGTCTTCCACAACTTGAGCAATAAAAACTTCTTCAAGGCCTGATATCAAGAGGGCTATCGTATCAACTTCCCAATCGTAAAGGTCCCTAGAAAAAGTAAGGTTTCAAGAGTGACCAAAAAAGGTTAGCGAAATAGCCTCAAGGATGGAGGCATCTTTTTGGTTGGAGAGGCGGAAAAATCTAGATTTAGAAGATGAAAGACATTGGTCACCCCACCAAATGTCTTTCCAAAATTTCAAAGACTCATTACCGACAACAAACCGGATGTAAGTAAGAAACAAGGGGGCAAGACAAAGTGGACATAGAAGGAGAAATACACTTGGAACACTCCCATCCATTTGAGTCTATACCATATATCTGTGAATAATAAATTGCCAAAAACTACCTCTTTCCAAAGAAAAGCACCACAACCATTTACCCAATAGAGCCAAATTCCTCTCCTTTACATGGCCCAATCCCATTTGACCAAATGATTCTTCTTTTACTTTCCTCATTCCCATAGAAAATCCCTTTGGAATTTCTCAATCTCCAAACTGACCTTCTTTGACATCTTGAACAATGACATATAATATATTGGAATATTGGACATAGCCGCCTTGATCAAAGCAATCCACCCACCCAACGAAATATACGGTTTCTTCCATCCCGCCATCTGTTTTTGAACTCTCTTCACAACAAACTCTATCGTAAGCTTTTTCCATGTAACACTTACACATAATACCCAATTCCATTCTTTTCCTTCTCCCATCCATAAGCTCATTAGCAATAAGAACACCATCAATTATCTGCCTCCCTTTCACAAAAGCACCTTGATGATGAGATACAACATCTTCCATAACACCTCGAAGTCTAAGGGATAAGACTTTAGCAATGATTTTGTACAGACTATAGACCAAGCTAATAGGCCAAAAATCAAGACTTTAGCAATGATTTTGTACAAACTACAGACCAAGCTAATAAGCCGAAAATCAAAGAAATTTATAGCCTCCTCCATCTTAGGGATAAGGCCAATGAACGTTCATACCTTTACTTGTAATGCCCCTTTCATGGAACTTAGCAAACACCTCCATTAGATCTTTCTTAAGAATCTCCCAACACTCCTGATAAAAAAGCATTGAGAAACCATCAAGCCTTGGAGATTTATCCTTATCCAAACCAAAGATAACAGACTTCACTTCATCTTCGAAATAGGGATCCTCAAGGGCATCGGCTTGCTCCACCTTTAAGCCGATAGAGAATAGATTATCAATTAAAGGTATCTCGGTCCCTTCTTTTTCATACAAGAGAAGAATTTAATCGTTTCATCCTTAATCTTTTCAATATCATCGGTTTCCACCCTTCCACAATCATTTTAGAAGTGACTCTTCCTCTTTTTCCCACTAGCCAACCTATGAAAAATTGTGTTTTTGTCCCCCTCGAGCCATTTACACTTAGTCTATTGCTTCAACTGCAATTCCTCCTCCCTTAAGATCATATCCAATTCTCCCAAGAGAGATTGCTTCTTAACCACTAATTCCTAATCAATGAAACCTTCATCTTCCACCTGGCTATAGATCTGCTGAACTTCCTTCCAAATCCTTTGCTTTTTATCCTTGATATTCCCAAAGGTGATTTTGTTCCACTCTAACAATTTTTGCTTAACATATTGAAGTTTCTTCATAAAGCGAAAACATTTCCATTCTCCCACCTCAATCTCATTCCACCACTTCTGAATGCAATCTTTAAATGAAGAGTGAAGTGTCAACATGTTCTCAAACCAAAAAGCAAAACGACCAAAACTCATCTTGGAAGTAGATAAGAGGATCGGCCAATGATCCGAGGCTATTTTAAGGATAGTGTCTTCAATAAATTATGGGTAAAGGTCTTCCCAACAATTTTACACAAGGAACCTATCCAAACGGCTCAAAATAGGAATCTCCTGCCCAGTAGTCCAAGTGAATCTCCCATTAGCCAAAGGACAATCACAGAGAGAAAGATGGTGATTAAAAGCCCCAAAATCAAGCATGCTTCTTATCGTCCTGTTGATAGGGGATTTCTCATTGGCAAACCTGATCACGTTGAAATCCCCTCCGACCACACACGGGCCTACCCATGGTCTTCTGATCTCAAAAGGCTCATCCCAAAACTCGCTTCTATTTTTGGGAACTGATGACCCATAAACTCTTGTAAAAAGCCACACCACCCCAAGAAACAAATCCTCCAACTCAATGGAAATAGAGAAGGAGCACATTCTAGCATCAAGAACTTTAAGCACAACGGAGTTCCATGCTAAATGAATGCCCCCTGCAACTCCAACAGCAAGCAAAGCAAGCCAATCCGCATCAACGATACTCACAACACTCTTGACCAACCTATCAACCATGACCTCCTTCTTAGTTTCTTACAATAGAACTAAATCCGGTTTGTATTTGGACAAACACTCACGAACTAGCTTCATCTTCTCAACACCCCCCAACCCTCTAATATTCCGAGAAATTATCTTCATGGATCAACTTTGTTCTTACCCCTTGCGGTCCTCTTCCCCATCTTGGATCAACCATCAACAATGCCATTGCCATTAATGTCCCATTCAAGATTCCTCAACTCTCTCTTCCCCTTTCCTTTTTTGTCATGATTATTTTTGCAAATCTCACCTTCCATTCTCATAAAATCCGAATGCGAACCTCTTGCCCTTGTTTGTTAATTACTTTCAACTCATTGTAGCCACAGTCTAATCAATAGTACTCATCCATCCCTTCTCCATTTTTCCGCCTGCTCCGTCCCGTAACCTGATTTATCCTGGTCATCTAGAGAACATTTTTGGCAATCTATTGATGCAAACGGATCTTGGTAAGACTCTGAATTAGGGTCAACTTGACCAACAAGAGGGACATCATGATGTTAGGACTGGATAGAATCCCCCAACGGCAAAAGTGATTCCACTTGAACTGGAGCGCTCATCACATCAATGCCACGATCCTTGCCATTCAACGACATAGCCAACTCATTTCCCTAAAACGTCCCACTTGTAGGATGCAATGGTGAATCTTCATAGTCCACAAGTCTGGTCAGTCTTTCCAAAGTGAAAAAATCCATCAATTCCACCTCCAAGTCCCCATGACCATCACCATCAGGATCCTTCTCCATATGATATTCCTCTTCAAAAATGAGATCAACATGCCTCCCTTCCAGCAACCTCCCTCCATAACATAAATCCCCTAACACTAGTGGGTCATTGGTAGGTCTTGAGGAATCTGAGGCAGAGGCAGAGGAAGTCCCGAAAGTTGAAGAGGAAGGCGACGACATCACATGAGAAGGAATCAACGAAGAGATTACCGGCATCTCAAACACCACCCCATCCGAGCCAACAATCGTACACCCCTCCCTAGACGAACTATAATCTCCACTGCTTGAAACCATCTCTAACACCGATCGAGATATTCCTTGACTCCCCACCTTCAAATCGATAACTCCCTGTCTATAAATGCCATCAGCTTTCGCCACCCCAGTCATCTACAACGAAGAATTTCCAACCTTCCTCTGGAAGCCAAAGAAACTGCCCTAGGTTCATTTGGCAACAAAGGAGACTCAACATTAAGCGAATGTCATCCCTAGTCTGACCGGTTCGCCCATCTCAAATTCGGGTCCCATTCAATAGCCTTATAAGGATCTGAGCTACCACCCGTACCGACACCCAACCCTTTTGGCCTCCACACCCACTAATTCCCTTTAACGATTGATGTCCCCTATTACATGCCGATTTTGATCCAACGGCCCATTAGCAAAAGAACTTTCAAAAGTTGAATTTCGAATTTCAACCCGATCCCCCCCTCAACCTCTCCCACCCGTATTTTCACTAAGATCCCCATTCGTCCAATCAAATGAAAATCCAACGGCTGAACTACTTTTGAGGAAGGTCCAGATTTAGTCGATCTGACAACTAAGAAGGGACCATAGAGTCATCCCTAACCTCTCGACCAAAATCTCGTTGGAAAGCTCCGACAGCGCCCTAAGACAGCCGAACAGGAGACTCAACTTCAACAATGAGCAGAAAATTCTCCTCACCGGATCTCAAATTGATCAATCTTGGAATCTCATCCAAAGTTTATGCCCCAAACTTCATCCGAACTGCCGAAACAATCTCCTTTCGATTGGAACATTCATCAACTTCCTTAAAACCCCCATAACATCAACTGATCTCCCTAAACGACTTTTGATTCCACTTAGAAATTGGAAGAGCCCAAATTTGCACCCAGCGATCACCTCTTATAGCCTCCCTCAGAATGACTGTAGTTTGCTTTGTCCACTATTGAAAAGTAACGACCCCTTTCCCCAATCTAATAAGGCCAGTGGCCAAAATAGCACTCAACTCTTCTTAAGTAATTATAGCAAGTACGGCTCCATTTAAAGGGAATCCAGTATGCAACAACCGGAAACCCTCAACACCAGGCCCTCTTAACCAATTTGAGACCGCCAAGCCAATCGATTTCCTAGGTACCATAACTCCCCACACATCACAAACCACAATATCATTCCACATCCCTTCCTCATGAGGTTGGATCCAATGGGGTATAGAATATTTTGATTGGATAAAATCAAACCCGTTATCAAAAGGTCATTGCCTTCGGTCTAGTGGCCTCTCCTCCTTCATTTGGCAAAGGATTTCTTCAAAACTCTTCTATCCCGACAGTCCATCCCCCTTAAGAACAATCACGAAGGAATTCCGTTCGTTTGTTTCCACTGACAAAGACAAATGAACCTACCCCAGTTGTTAGATCTTCTAGAAAGGAAAAGAGAGCCACCTTTGAATCTGATCGTGTCCTCTAAACCAGCCTCACCTTGTTTGCATGCCCTCCCCACAAACACCAGGACTTTATCCAACACTTTAGAAGCAAACCTGATCATATGTGGTATCCCTTTCCCCATTCAACCATGGTAAAGACACCATTGTCAATCACCAGATCATACGACTTCCGTTCCACCACGAAAAATCTCCTTAGCGCTTGCATCATGGCAAATATGGCAAACATCTAATGCAAACAAAGCTAGGAGACATCAGAGAAACCCATTTTCTTCCAAATGGGTTTCTATTTACTCTTAGTGACATCAGAGAGCAAACAATTTTGACCCTTCAACTTCCGAATTGGCAAACCAAAGGGTGTTGACGAAGATGACTCTTCCGAATTGTTTTGGCTTTGTTCATTTGTTGGCGCCTTAGAGCTGAAACTCCTCTCCTGACACTCCTCTTCAATCAAATCCATAACTGACTCACTTTCAACCTCATTGACATCAAATTCATCTTTCTCCACTACCATTTTATCAACTTTGTCAACTAAACACTCCATCCCGACCTCCACAACTTCCATAAAACTAATAGAACTATAAAAAACAAAAGAGACTTTCTCAAACAAATCCATTGGACAGTGGAGCTCTACAAGAGATCTTAAGACCCAAAACCCCAATAGAGAAAATGGGTTGACATTACCAGAGCTTCTAAGCTTCACATGTGACAAACAGAGCTCCTGCTCTCCTAATTTCAAGCTCCTTGATAACTGCCATTGACACTCCCTCTTTCTCTCTAGGTTTGCTCAATGCATACCAAACCTGCTTCAAAAAAATACTAAACCCATTTCAAAAAAATAATAAAGGCCAAAGCTGAGCAGCGACAACAATTGTAAGGAGGGAGATGGTATTTTTCCCAGGAGAGATAACCACCAACAAGAGCGTGAAGCTTTTCCTTCGGAATTGATTCTTGAATCGGACATTTTGAAATGGAAACCTCATCAACAAAGCATGGAGAGGATTCTGGCGGAATAGCACATCCCCCAATGGGATTCTAATCCGGGTGACTAGACAGCTTAAGTATGTCCCATCTTAGGAATCCAACCCCCAAATCCGGTGGATTTGCTCCAAATCCAAGCCATCAGACAGAGCCTTAATGCAATGGAATGGTCATGATTTGTTAATACAATTTCGCTTCGTATGTATGAAAAGTATGAGATGCGAAAAATTTATAAGCAATTTGAAAGACATTGATGTGAAGGGATTAATGTCATGTGCCAAAATTCATTGCCCTACAGGTATGGGTTTTGGGGTGTGACACCTAGGGTGCTACAACCCACGATGGAGAGAGGGGAACCTAAAGTAGCATCACCCTTGGAGGGGAGAGAGGACCAGCTCATGGCTGCCTTGGGAAAACACCCAATAACACACTTTGTTTAATCAATCTTCAATGATTTAAGTCATAAGGATGGATGCCTTTAAATAGGCTTACAACCTATAGAAATTAGAAAGTATAAAATCAGAAACTTGCTAAAGCACTTAAACTTGGAGACCCAGTATTATTAAATCCTAGGACTTTCTAAAAACATACTTTCCTAATTTAGAAACTACTAAAAATTTCAAACTTGTTGTCTAAGACATACTAAAACTTAAAACTTGCTAAATAGCATACTTTCCTATATTTTAAACTACCAAAACGCCACTCACTGATACCCTTTTAGTAATTTGGTCATAACTTTCCCAAATCACCTCGGATTTGCGCAAACTTTGTCTCGTTAGAAAGGTAACTGAATAACATCTCTGTTGACACCAAAATCAAGGCCAAAAAGGCAAGTTTTGGCCTTAGAAAACTTGGGTTAAAAGTAAATGACGTGATTACTCTCTAAAAAAAACCAACAAAACCTTGGCACTATTAGCCTTATTAAATGGACACATAAAATGTTGCACCCCCTTACAAGACCCTAAATAACCCCACATAACATGTACACTTAAATCTAGCTCTCTTATGTGGGGACACATAGATGAGTCTAGCATTGTCGTCCGCATAAACAGGCAATGGCCCACACACTTGGAAACACCCAATGCACAAACAATGCAATATAATCTTCACTGAATTTAATTAAGGGGAGGGTGCCTTTAAATAGGCTTACAACCTTTTTATTATAAAAGAAAATTTGTATTTCAAAAGAAAGACAAATAAGAAGATACAAGGAGGAGAGGGGATGAGAGATCCCCACAAGAACAAGGGGCAAAACCCCAACCTCAACAAACCACCCAAACCACCTTAATATGGAATAGCACCGACAATGTTTACCCAATTCCTCATAAGAACCCCTTCTAGGAGCCTAGTGTAATGTTTACATCTTCTAGCCTAGAACAATATCAAGTCCTTTGCTCTCCTATTGACTTGATAAGCCAACTCCACATAACCCTTAAAACAATTAGAAAGTTTCTAAAATTAGAAAATTCAAAAAATCCTAACCTTGCTAGATAAGTTTTCTAAAATCTAAGAATTACTAAAAATCAAACTTTCTTAAATTTAAAAGCTACTAAAATCTCCGCCTAGAGAGGCTGCCAACTAGCTCTCTAAAAGGCCCCACACTTTGACTTGTTGACGAACCTAACTTTTAAAACACTAATCCTGTCATTCACTAATTCCCCTTTAGTAAGTTGGTCATAACCTTCCCAAATCACCCCGGATTTGCACAATCTTGGTCTTGTTAGAAAGGTAACTGAATAACATCTCTAATGACACCAAAATCAAGCCAAAATGGCAAGTTTTAACCTTAGAAAACTTGGGCTAAAAGTAAGTGACATGATTACTCTCTAAAAAATCCAACAAAACCTAGGCATTATTGGCCTTATTACATATAAATCTCAACCCCTAAATACTTCTAATCAACCCCAAATAACATGTACATTTAAATCTAGCCCACTTATGTGGGGCACATACATAAGTCTTGCATGATTGTCTGCATCATAATATTAGGATTAAAGGCAAGTTATGGAAGTACAATTTTATGTAAATAACACCTAAGAAAATAAAAACTAAACTTTATATGAACCCCACATGATCATCCATAATCATCTAATTTCTTCTTGTTGATCCTGGATGCTCCTGTATCAGTTAACCTTTGTCAAGAGTGTCTTCGCTAGCATGCCAAATTATGCTCTATCTATATTCACTTATCATGCAACCATAGCAGTCAAGATTGAAAGGCTCCCACGAAATTTTCAATGGAATGATGGAGAGAAAATTGAGATTCATTGGTATTCCAGTAGCAAGCTCCCTGCTGCAGGGATGTATTCCTCATACGTTCCTCTCTTTCAATAAATATTATATTTATCAAAAAAAAGGAAGCTAAGAAATTAAATTTGGTACTGGGATTCAGTGTGCTGAAGGGGAATTGGGGATTAGGAAACTTAAACACAACTTAGCACTCCTAGACAAATGTCTTTGGAAATTTAAGGGAGAAATAGCCTTTGGAGAAGCGTAATGGTAGCAGGCCACGGAGAGATGTCGGCATGAATTACCAAGGAGGTCTAATCCAACCACAGAACAGGTGATGAGGACATTAGAACCAAGTGGGACCCACACATGGCTTCAATGGGGTCCACAAAAGAGGACACATGGAGATACATAGAAGACAAGTACTTGGATCTCAAGAGTAGAGTTTATGTTGCTGATTTCAGTCTTTTAGATTAGTTTTTATTGTTTTAGTTAATAGTTAATGCATTATTGGAGGTTGGGACTCGAAAGAAATTCTTATTTTTGTTTTTGGGCAAAGTTAACAGTGCATATTAAATTCTAACTTAGTGCTGATCAACCAAGTCTAGAAGCCCAAATGTTTTGGCTAGTTTCTTTTATGTTTTCAGAAAGTCTTTCAAGAGGTTTATTAGAAAGAGTCGTATTTTATTTAGGTTTCTATTCTAGGAAAGTTTCTTTTAAGTTTGAATTTAAAGTCTTTAAAAGAGGGAGAACATGATGTAATTGATTATGATGGATTAAATAAAGAATTTCTTTGGTTGGTTTTGCTCCCACGACTGCTGCTTCTCCTTTTCCCTCAAATCTTATGCCTTGGCTTGAAATGCTTGTAGGGATTGCTTAGATCATGGGATAGGGATTACTCCAAAGGTACGTATCTTCTTCTTCTTCTTTTCTCCTAATTTTCTACTTTTTTTTGGTTCTCTGCAAACCCTATTCTCTTCATCACCTTCATTAATGTCTAAACCATCAAACACTAGTTCTCCTTCACGAAACCCATCAACCAGAACTATTTATCATTCCCTTGATTAATCTTACCCAAAATTTCAAACCCTATTCTGTTTTAAGCCTTCTGACAGATTGCTACACCTTTCTCTGCATATTTCTTCCATTAACCCTCTACTCCATCTAACCCCAACTAGTCAGCAGCCTGTAAACGCCTTCCTTTTATATTTTGAACATCAAAATTCCTACCTCTACTGTAGAAAACCTGCGGCACCTTGAGGACTGATTACTCTGTGATTTATTAATTGATATTTGATTTCAGGTAATGGCTTGAAGAAAGAGGGATGAAAAGGGGCCAGGGTCGGGTGCAAGGTAAACGATTTCTTTCTATCGAATGCAAAAGCTTCGAACTACAACCTGATGATCGGTATCTGTCCATGACCAAAAGAGGCATCGGACAAGTGGCAAGAGTTAACATTCCCAATGAATTGTCGATAAATGGGCCAGATTCATCGACAAAGCCACTGAAAACCCTTCAGCTAGTTTGAAGGAGAAGTTTCGATGGAAAGAGTGCTCTTACTTTGTCTCAACAGGGGCAAATGATAAGGGAGTATTCTCACATGTGATTGAGTGGAGAGCAAAAGAAGATAATAAAGTTGTATTCTTCCTGGCTGGCATTCATCTCTACGGATGGATCAGTTCGGGAGACTTGCTCAGGCAAATGGGTTGGACGGGAAGATCCTAAAGCTACAAATGAGGTTTTTCCATTAGAACTACAAAATATCAACCATAGTCTTGACTTTAATCTTAGCAAACCCGGTTGGGTTACGCCTGGGCAACCTGGCTTCAAGGGAGGGGCTATCATCATTGACGTGTGGGGTGTCGATGTCACATGGGCGGCAGTTGCCACTGCCATCACCAGAATTTTTCGCCGTAACAAGCCTTTACACTTTGAAGTTAAGCCCTTGGGTTACCCAACTAATCAGGCCTTGTTCACTACAGAATCTATTGATGAAGCCGATTTAATCCTTAAGGCTAGGTCAGTGAAAATAAGGAATGGCATCCTATACTTTCAACCATGGAAACCGGATACCACCAAGTTACAGCCGGCATTAATGACGGACAAAGGAAGGATCAGGATATGGGGAATTCCCTTGTCTGCTTGGAATGACGAGATCTTCCAAAGAATAGGGGGTTATTGCAGGAAGACACTGACGGTGGATGCAAAGACAAAACGTAAAACGAACATTTCTTTTGCTCACATCAAGGTTAAGACCGAGTCCATTAACCAGATTCCCCATCACATGATTCTTTCTATAGGGGAAGATACTTTTGACCTAATGCTCGAAGTGGAGATGGGGTCGGGATTCTCAAGGCAATCTTCTCATGTCGACGACACATCCAACCCAAGTAGGAGAATGGAGGTTGGGGGTGATGATTCAAAGCTGTTGGATGTAGGTTTCTTTTATGGGCCGTCGGATAGGCAGGATATTAGAGTTGAAGTTTCATCAGAGGGATCATCCCTAGAGTCCAATTCTCCGGATCTAAAAGGGAAGCGATTTTTTACTGAGGACATGCCACGTGCTATTAATTCCTATGGGAATTGGGGCCCTTCCTCAAATATCCCTGATGCCAACGGTCCGGATTTGCTATTACCAAATTCTAAGTCGGTTAGGGTTTGGAAGCCCAAACAAGCTAGGCCGAATAGGAGTGATAGTGGCAAGGCTCAATTTCTTCCCGGCTTGACCCATGGGAAGGTAGGGCCAACCAACCGGTCTGACCCACTATTGAATAAAAGCTATTTGTATGCATCGACTGGGGAGGGCGATTCGATTCAGAACTGTTCGGGCTCTAATCAGGGTGAAGGCGTAATCAAATCTAGGGGAATTTTGTCCCGGCAAAACAATAGTCGTCTATTGCCAACGTCTACTTGAAATCATGATTACTGCAAATCAATCAATGACATGTTCGAGGTTGCATGGCCGAAGAATTCAAATTGAGTGGTGTTGCAAGAGAGGGTGTTGGGGGTGATACCGTGAAGGGGGCAATGGAGACTTGCTTGGTGGTTCCTTGCATGGATCATGGGGCATCTAGTAACTCGATTGCAGACTTGGGGACGAGTCCAAAGATTGACGAGCACTCTATGGCAACTCTGTCTCTGTTCCCTAGGGCTAAATCGTGGGTGATGGAATCCCTAACCCCAGTGGCCACGGAGGATTTGTCTATTCAACAAGACAACCCATTAGGGTTAATGGTTCTCTGCTAGGATTCCATGGTGGAAGGCTAGGGATCTTCGGCAGACATGTTTTCATACAGCGACACAGCATCGGTGCAAGGGTCTGCGAACTTGAGTGGTTCAAAATATTTGACTAAAGTTGAGGAAAGGGAGGATGATGCAGGGCCTCAGGAGTTTACAGCCGTGAGAGAAAAAGGTTTGGTTACCTATAAAGATCCTCTGAAGGGATCTTCTCGACACCATCTCTTGATTCAACAGGCAGAGTGATTTAGGCAGTGGCTTTGGAGGGCTGGCTTTCTAATGATTCGGCTTTCGGTGGACTCCAACTCTCAACATCACCTTTCTATGCAGGGTACAAGTGACTCTCAATCTTTTGTTCCCAATTCCATTTATCATAATCTATCAATGTTTGTTTCTCCCAATCCCCCTTCTGCCAATTATGTTCAGACTTCTTCTACTGCCACAAATAAGGCTTTGCCTTTGTCTACCACGATTTCTTTTTATCCCGCAATTCAACCTAGTGTTTGTGCCTATTGTGAGTCTATAGAATGCCATTCTAATAATTGTCTGGTGGAAGGGCTGAATGAGGTCCTACCGGTTGACAAGGTGAATAAGATCAGTGACATGGGGAGCTCTACCAGGGTTATGTCAGATGGAATGAGGGTGGATATGTTGATTGAAAGGCTTGGTTACTCTGTACACCACAAGGAATGGCAAGAAGTCAAGTTGTCTGATTACATCGAGGAAGCAAATGAAAATCCCAAACTGTTGAACAACAAAAACAATAGAGGCTCGAGGGAAATACGGAATCTGAGGTGGGAAATGAAGGACAAAAACAATGTTGAGCACATTGATGGTTCAAAGAGAGGGTTACAAGGGGAAAAAGAGAGTTGCATCCATGAACATTATATTATGGAATGTTCATGGATTGGGAGGTGTAAGGAAGAGAAGGTCAGTGCGGGAGTGTATATCCAAACTCAAACCGAAAATCATTATTCTTTAGGAAACAAAGAAAGAAGTGGTGTGTAAACAACTGCTGAAAAGTTCTGTTGGTTTTATCTTATCTAAATGGTGTGCCCTCCCAGTGGTTGGAACTTGTGGAGGGGTGCTTATTGCATGGGATCCAACCGAAATTTTGAAAGTGGGTGAATTTTTTGGGAACTTTACGGTATCAATCAAGGTGGTGGAAGTTGACTCAGGTTTTGAATGGTTGTTATCAAGAGTATACGACCCATGTAGGCCTTAGAATAAATCTGAGTTTTGGACTGAATTAATGCAGATTCGAGCTCAATGGGGTGGGCCGTGGGTGTTAGGAGGGGACTTTAATGTGACAAGGTTCATGCATGAAAAAAACAGGCTAAGCAACATTACTCAGAGTATGAGGAAATTCAATAATGTTATCAACCAATGTGACTTGCGGGATGTTCCCTTCCTCAAGGCAAAGTTTACATGGACGGATGGAAAAGATAGTCCTCTCTTTTCACATTTGGACAGATTCTTTGTGTCAAATTGCTCGGAAGAAGTATACCCCATTTCACCCAAGAAGTTATTCCCAAAATAACTTCAGATCATTGACCAATAATGATAAATATTGTTAAAGTAAACTATGGTCCATTCCATTTCGTTTTACGAATATGTGGGTGACTCATCGACAATTCATGGATAACATTCGAGGTTGGTGGCATGAAGCTCAAGTGGAAGGGTACGACAGGTTTCGTTTTATGAAAAAGCTACACCATTTGAAACAAAGATTAAGGGTATGGAACAAGAACACCTTCAGGTTTCTCAAAGAGAAAAAAGATTCAATTTGGAGTGAGGTGGATCCATTAATCAAGAAGTGATGGATAAGGGCCTTATGTATCCTCCTCTCAAAATAAGGAGAGGGCAACTCCTTATGGAAATAAAATGCATCCTCCGGCAAGAAGACACATTTTGAAGTCAAAAAGCAAAATGCAAATGGCTGAAGGAGGGGGACGGTAACACCAAATATTTTCATAGGGTGGCAAACGGACGAAAAACAAAGAACACAATTTCATCCTTGTCCATTCAAGGTCAAGTGGTCCATGACTTTTGGAAAATCAAGGACGAGGCTATTAGATACTTTTCATCCTTGTACAAAAAAAAAGGGGGCGATAAACCAAATTTACCAAATTTATTTTCCTTAAAGCTAGATAAGGAGGTGGCCCTATCCTTAAAGAAACCCTTTACGGTGGATGAGGTTAGGTTTGCGGTGTCGTGTATGGGAAAAGACAAATCACTAGGCAAGGATGGTTTCACAATGCTATTCTTTCAAGAGTGTTGGGACATTCTTTCAATGGTGTGGGCATTCTTCTTATCTCACCTTCAAATCCCTTGGATTTTCCCGCATATGTTCCATGAGATGATTGTGGGCTGGTGGATCTATGGCATAAATAGTCTATCCCTATCCATTTGGTGGGCTCTTCCGGGAGCAATAGCCTAGGGGTTGTGGAAGGAAATGAATAATAGAATATTTGAGAATAAGTATAGATCCGGGAGAGTACTGATTACTTATATCTATGATACTCTTCTTGAGTGGATGTCGATACGGTCGGAGTTCAAGGAGAACTTGTGGCACACTATATGGTGTGAGGAATCTTAGCTACGATGGCAGAAGGATATTTTCATTGCTCCTGTTTGGATTACCCTGTTAGATGTTTTATGTTTTTATTTTGCTTGTTGTAGTCCTTTCCTTCATGATATCACTTTCCTGGTGATTCTCTTTGTTGTGTTTCTCTTGTGTTTTCTCTTCAATAAAGTCAGTTTGTTATCTCTAAAAAAAATGTGTTGGGACATTATCTAAGAGGATCTTACGAAGGTTTTTGCTGAATTTTTCGAAAAAGGAGTTATAAGCATAGGGGTTAACGCAACTTTCTTGGTCTTACTCCCTAAAAAAAGCAAGGCCATGGAAATGTTCGATTTTCGACCCATCAACCTGGTCACTAGTTTGTCTAAGATAATGGCCAAGGTTCTATCAATTCGGTTGAGGGGTGTAATCGAGACAATGGTCCTTAATTCTCAAAGTGCAATTGTGAAGGGTAGACAAATCCTTGATGGAATCCTAATTGCCAATGAATGTGTGGATGGTAGGAAAAAAAGATCGGGTCCCTGGCATTGTTTGTAAAATCGACTTTGAAAAAGCATATGATAGAGTTGACTGGGATTTCTTGCAATGGGTTTTGGTTCAAAAAGGGTTTGGTCCTAGATGGATTCGATGGATTGCAGGATGCTTAAACAATCCCCGCTTTTCTATCATGTTAAACGGCACATCAAAAGGTTTTTTCGAATCATCTAGGGGATATTCAAAATTGCACCAATTATCGTGGGATCAAGCTTATGAGCCATACAATGAAATTATGGGAGAGAGTGATTGA
>JAOXJP010066535.1:0-15467 GCA_025762735.1 Platanus orientalis | reverse complement strand
GATTTATACTTGATAACATATATCATTTCATTTTATAAAAAAACCTAAGATGACTTCATTTCTAATTTTAGTTAACAAATCAATATAAATCTAAATGAGTTCATTTTGAACCATCACCTTATGGCTACAAATGCCTTGGGAATTCAAAATGAAATGATTACATTACATGTGGCTACTAAACAGGTCTTATCGTAAGACCCTCTTTAACAATTTAACCCATGTGTAGGACTGCCAATGAATTTAGCTAGTTTGGCTTTGAACTTGAACCTTGCCTAAAGCTTGTATAGTTGAACCTAAGCCTTCAATTGAGTTTGTTAAGGGTCTCTAAGCCAAATTATACTAGGCTCAGCTTGCTAAAAACTTGATATATAAACAATTTTCTAAAACTAAATCAATCATTTAGCAATTGTTGAGCTTGTAAATATAAAAGGGGGGAAAGGAAAGAAATAAGATAGCTCACCTCTTTTCGATGTGTGTGCATGTCTATGTGTGTGTGTGTGTGAGAGAGAGAGAGAGAGAGAGAGAGAGAGAGAGATTTAATGCCCATTCCACCACCATCGGCATCTCCTTTCCATCAAACCTCAAATTGAGTTCAAGGTTTGGACAATCATTAACATTAATTAACCAGCTTAAGGGGTTCTTTCTAGGGCTATCAATTGGGCCAGACTGCCCCAAAGCCTGACTTGTCCGGCCCAAAAAATTGATGGGCTAGGCCAACCAATTTAGACTTAGACTTAAAGTTTGGACCCAACATTTAGACTTAAAGTTTTGCTTAGGCCAAGTTCGGATAAAATCTTAATGGGATCAAGGATTACACACTTCTCTCTCAGCAAGTTTGAGCCTTTAGACCATATTCCTAAAATAGTATTTAGATTTATGTCTTGCTAATTTGGGATGTTTCCCTTGACCTTGGTTTGAGCTCCCACAGTGCTTTCAGTGATGTATTTCGTAGGTGTTAGAGATTTTTGTTGTAGTGGGTATGCTTTGCGATGAAGTAATCGATTGTGATAGAATGTAAGTCCTTTGAATTTCGGGATGAATACGATGGCAATATTCATATGCTCCATATTACAGAACGACAAAAATCATTCCCTGCTTTCATTCGTTTTATGATCTCGTATGTGCAATGGTTATGTGAGGTGGTGGACATGGCCTGCTACGAGGCTAATCCATCAAGGATTATTCGTTCGAAAGATTATGGCAAGTGGGTGTTAGTCGTGAAAGGAAGGATGAATGATCTCGGTGCTTTCCTAAAGTTGTTTGATATCTCTAGAAATGGCCGAGAATTTTTTGTGATATTTTCGAAAGGTATCAATGACTCTGGTTAGGCAAAGCTTTTGTTTTGCGTCATGACTTTGGGCCTCCCTCAGTGCTGACAAATATAGTTCCCAGGGCCTCTTTCTTTCCTAGGCTACTTGGGACTGGAAGCCAGCAGCAAATTACCATTCCTTCTCATATAGTGGGAGAGACCCCACTCAAGAAAGATTGGGTTCTCGATTACAATCATGAGGCATCTTTTGCAAAGGAAGAGGTCTGGTCGAGGGTGCTGGTGTGTTCCCATTGCAAGCCTGTTATTAAATGGAAGGAAATTGCGGAAGGGGTAGAGTTCTTGCTTAGTGGATTATCTCCACTGCCTAGGGTTCCAGTTGATATTGACCGTACGCTTTTCATTTGCCCGTCGAGGGAAGCAATGGATGTGTTGTGTAATTGGGGTGATTTAGGGATCTTGTCGGATGTATTTGATTTTGTGCGATGGTCACCGGAATTCTTAACCATTCAACAGGAATCCCTTGTTAAGGGAAGATGGGCCTAGGTTTGGGGTTTGCCTTCAAATCTTTGGACAAAAGAGGTTTTCAGTGAAATTGGCAGGCTTTGTGGTGGCATGAAATCTATTGATGAGAAAACTTTACAGTGCGAAGAACTTAGATGGGCTAGTTTGGAACTTGCAAAGTGTGATTTGCAAGATATCCCGTGTCTGATCCCTTTGGTTATCAGGGGGCGGCAGTATCATTCAGCCATCTCCATTGAAGATGATATTTCTAACAGTGTTCCAGTGGAACTGGGGGCCATGGATTCGACAATTGGTGATGGTTGTGGCCAGATTTTTGGGCTGCTAAGCCTACGAAACGAGGGCTGGCTGTGGTTCCTACTCAAGTTTTAAATTTCGTATTCACTGGGGTGATGATGTTAGACCATGATGATCTTTGCTCAAAATCCACTTCTAGTGTGATGTTTCTTGCAAAATTGGCTGGTGCTGATGGTCAAGCGATTTTTGGGATGATGGGTGACTGTCGTGTCGTGCAAGGCAAGGAAGTTTCTTGTGGTGGCAAGACATTGGGCCTTACCACTATGCCTAGGAGTGCCTCAAATCGTATTGAGGAACGAAGGCATGAGGTTGCGCTAGCTGGTGGGCCAAATTTAATGGCCTGTAGTTGTGGAGGGGAAAGGGATACGAGTTTTGCCAATTACTCGGATTCATCTATTAGGCTGAAGGGTTCTAGGCCAAGCCCATCGTCCAAGCAATGTAGTTCTTTCAAGGTCTAACATTCAGTGAGTCATAAGGCTCTGGATGGATTGGGTGAGGCGATCAATCCTCTGGACCGGGGTAACTTTTCTGAGCCAGATTTGATTGAGGAGCAGTCCCAGCTTATGTGCAATTTGGGGCATTGTCCTCCTCATTCAATGGTTAAGTCTGAAGCGAGAGTGTTGAGTAGGCTTGAATCTAAGCTTAGAGTCTCGCATTTGGAGGATTGAGTGGCTAGTACTGGTGAGTGTGAGCGGATTAACAGGTATGGGAGTCGTATAGGGAGCATCGATGGGGGGAGTACCAGTTGTCCGGTTGCTTCATCCTCACTTTGGTCTCAGGTGGTGGAGTTGTCGACCATGGAATTGTTATATGAGAAGGGTGAAGTGAGTAGTTGTTTGTAGGAAAAAGGGGAGGATTGTGAGACGTTGGCAGAGGATGTTTCAAAAATGACCTCCATAAGTCCCTAGTTGCTGAGTTTGCAAAAAGATCCTGAAGTTGTTTATGTTGATGGCATTAAGAAGATGGGGGAGGTCATCCCATTTGGGAAAGAAGATTTTGGAAATTACCCAAACCTGATAATTTTTCCCCTTATGGTTCATCTTAAGAGAGTGGCTGATCACCAGCGGTCCTTTTGGCATCAGCAGTCGGCAGATGTTTCGAGCAGCTTGGTGTTCAAAGAAAAACTATTTTTTGACCTTGTCATGAACCTACAAAAGTCTCTGTTTGGCTCGTTGTAGTTTGAGCCAGGGATGGTTCCAATCTAAGGGTTTCCCACCCACAAGATGCTATGGACTATTCTGGTATGGAGTCTTTTGCTTTACTTAAGGGGGTTGAGTGTGAGGATCGTAGTCTATATGGTTATGATACAACAACCTCCTTGAATGTTGCCTCTTCTTTGCTTGATTTTCCAAAGCAGCAAGGTATGTCTCTAAATTGTTGTAGGAACAGGGGTCTTCCTGCAATTGCTGAGGATTTTAGCCATGATGGCACAATGAATGCCTTGGATCCAAATGTTGTGTGTGGGGTAGTGGGGAATGAGTCATTTGTTGTTGATTATGTTAAGGGTGTGCAAGTGGGTGTTGAAATTCTGAACATGGAGCCTTTGAATATTATTGTTGGGGGGACGGATTTAAGGAAGGAAATGAATAAGGATATTGTGGTTTTTTCAGGGGAGGTTACCCCTGATAATATTGGAGTGAGGGAGTGTTGTTCATTAATTAGGTGTGCGAAGGAAAGAAATGAGGAGGGTTTTTCTGATTGGGTGATTACTAAACTTGAACACTTTGGCCTTTTTGGGGGGTTATCATTTGAGGGTTTAGAGGAGGAAATGTAGAGTTATTCAGAAGAATTGAAAAGAAGTCTAGAGAGGTTAAGGGGGAGGGTCTCAGTGTGGATATGCGGGAAAAGAGATTAAGAAGTGAACTTAAGAAATTAAAGAGTAGTGTGAACTATGATAGGAGGGAGGGAAGCAGGAGTGTAAGAGGGTCTAAGAAAGGCAAGGATATTGTTTTATGTGTTTGATGGATCTTAAGCTTATTTCTTACAATGTTAGAGGACTTGGGAATAGGGATAAGAGGATTTCGGTTAATAAAGGTATTGCTAGTTCTCTCCCTGACATTGTCTGTCTCCACAAAACTAAAATTCAGGCGATGGAGGACTGGTTGGTTAAGGAGATTTGGGGGTCCAGGTCTTGTGGGTGGTTGTCCCTGCCTTCTTGGGGGGTAGCATGGGGTATCTTGTTGGTCTAGGATAAGGACAGGATCGAGATGCTTGAACACGAAATAGGTGCCTTCTCAGTCTCAATTCATTGTCATTTAATCTTGCATCTGGTTGAGTTGGTGTTTGTGGAGGTGTATGGTCCTTCTCATAATGGTGAGATTGATGATTTCCTGTCTAAGATGGATAATATTAAAAGTCGGTGGGAGCTTCCTTGGTGTATAGGGGGTTATATCAATTTGGTTAGGTTTCCTAGAGAGTGAAAATGGGGTGTAGTAAGAATAATAGGATGCTAAAATTTGGGGATTTCATTGATAGATGGCAGCTAATTAGTGGCCCCTTGAAAGGTGCCAAATTTACTTAGTTTAATTTTCAAACCCCGGCTTTCTTGAGCAAATTAGACCAATTCTTATTCTGTGTGGATTGGGAGGACATTTTTCCTTATCACCTTCAAATTGCGTTACCCCGAATTACTTTGGATCATAACTCGATTCTATTAGAAAGGAAGAGAATGGTGGGAGGGCCATTTCCCTTTAGATTTGAAGAGATGTGGTTCTTTGAGCCGGATTTCATGGAGGTGGTGGAAAATGAATGGAATAGGTGCATTATTCTAGTAATCCAAGTAGGATTTTTGCACTTAAATTGAAAGCATTAAAATTTTGTTTAAAAGATTAGAACAAGAACTCGAGGGACTCTTTCAAATTAAAGAAGGATATTTGTAGTATGAGAAATGGGGAGTTGGATTTGCTAGGAGAGGATCGTGATTTGTTGGAGGAGGAGAGAGGTGAGAGGGAGAGATTGAAAAAAGAATTTTTGATGTTAGATTTAAAAGAGGAGGTGTTCTAGAAGCAGAGATCTAGGGTCTCATGGTTGAAGGAAGGGGATCGGAATATGAAATTATTCCATAAGACGGCCTCTCATCAATGAAATAGTAATTGTATCTTTGGTCTCTTCATTGATGGGGTGTGGTCTCAGGATCAATTTAAAATTCGCAATGAAGTGGAAGATTTTTATGTTAAACTGTATTAAGAGTGTGATAATAGGCTTCTACTTAATGGGATGAATTTTGATAGGATCTCAATCTTTGAGAATTCTATGCTGGAGAGAATGTTCTCAGAAGATGAGGTTTGGAAGGTGGTGTCAGATATGAAAGGGGATAAGTCTTCAGGTCTGGATGGGTTTTCTATATCTTTTTTTAAAAATTGTTGGGATATTGTGAAAGGTGATTTGATGAAGGTCTTTGAGGATTTTCATGAGCATCTTAATAATTCTTTCATTGTGTTGATCCCTAAGAAGACTGATGCAAAAAAATTTGAAGGATTTTCGTCCCATTAGTCTTCTTAGTAGTGTTTATAAGATCATTACCAAAACTTTGTCTTCTAGGCTTAAGTTGGTGTTGAATAGGATCATTGGTCAACCTCAAAAGTGCTTTCATTGCGGAAAGACAAATTTTGGATAGTGTCCTTATTGTTAATGAATGTATTGAGGATAGGAGGGTTTTGGGCAAATTTGGTTTGATTTGTAAACTGGATTTGAAAAAGGCCTATGATCGTGTTAATTGGGATTTCTTGGATTATGTGTTAGAAGGATGGGTTTTGGAGTCAAATGGAGAAGCTGAATTTTTTATTGTGTGAGGACGATTAAGCTTTTTGTCTTAATAAATGGTTGTCCTAAAGGTTTCTTCCATAGTTCGAGAGGCTTAAGACAAGGTGACCCTCTTTCTCCTCTGTTGTTTATTATGGTTTCAGAAGTTCTTAGTAAAATGATTAGGAAGGTGGAGATTGGGTGTATTTTGGGGTTCTTAGTGGGAGAGGGGGCCTGTAGGGTGTCTCATTTACAGTTTGCTGATGATACAATGATATTTTGTGATGCAATGGAGAGTCAAGTTAGCTATTTAAGATGTACTATTCATTGTTTTAAGATGGTTTCGAGTTTAAAGATCAATATAGCTAAAAGTGAGATGTTTTATGTGGGGGGGGTCTCGAATATTGAGAATTTAGCTTGGATTTTAGGTTGCAAAATTAGGAGTTTGCCATTCACTTATCTTGAGATGTTGTTGAGGGCAAATTTTAAATCTAAAGCGGCTTGGGAGCCAGTTCTTAAGAGGGTTGCCTTGAGACTTAATTCTTGGAAAGCTTCTCTACTTTCTAAAGGGGGTAGATTGACTCTTTTGAAGTCCACTATAGCTTCTATTATTATTTCCTCTCTCTTCTGACGATTCCGAGATCGGTGGCCAATAGATTGGAATCTTGCTTTCGTAAGATTTTGTGGAATGATACCGATAAGCATCATAGATATCATTTGGTGGATTGAAATATAATTGTTAAGCCTTTTTCATTGTGGTGGGTTGGAATTAAGATCAATCAGAGAGCAAAATATAGCTCTTTTGTCTAAATGGATTTTGAGATTTGGGATTAAAAGAGAGTCTTTGGTGTAGGGTGGTGGTGGCAAGATTTGGTGAGCTCTCTGGGTGGGAGGGGAAGAAAGCTAAAAGAAGGCATGGTTGTGGGATTTGGAAGTCAATTCATAAGATGTCGGAGGTCTTTTGGAAATTTATTAAATTCAATCTAGGCTCGGGTAATGAGATTTGATTTTGGGAGGATATTTGGGATGGTGAGATTCCGCTTAAAGACTCATTTAGGACTCTTTACTCTTTGGCTATTAATCCGAGGGTAGTTGTGAGAGATTATTTTGAGCCTATGGGGAATATTTGGATACCTTGGTTGCGTAAGAATTTGAATGATTGGGAGATTAGTGAGTTGTGCAAGATGTTGGGTCTTTTGAAAAATTTGAGACCGGACTCTAACATGAGGGACAATTGGAAATGGTGTATCTTGAAGAAAGGTCAGTTCACTACTAAATCTCTTTATTTAGCCTTAAGCAGTCATAGTTCTTTGGGTTTTCCTCACAGAAGCATTTGGATCCTGGGCATTCTTTTAAAGGTTTCCTTTTTTATTTGAAACATTGTTTTGGAAAAAATCCTCACTTTAAATCATTTGCAGAATAGATGATGAAATTTAGCTAATTGATGTATTCTTTGTATGAGGGAGGAGGAGTCGGTGGATCATATTTTTGTATATTGTATCATGGCTCATAGGATTGGGTGTTTCTTTCTCTCTCGTCTTGGTATTGGTTTTTTCTTAACCATTTCAATGTTTTGATCTCGGGGTGGTGGAATCGAGGGTTGGAGGGGATCTCTGCGATCATCTAGTCATTCCTTCCGGGGGCCATTTGTTGGGGGATTTGGAAGGAAATAAACTTGAGGATCTTTGAGGATAAGAGGAGGAACCATAGAGATTTGGTTATACATATTTATAGAGTTCTCTATAATTGGATTTCTATTAGAGTTGATTTTGTAGAGGGAGAGTGGAATGATTTGTAGTGTGAGGAGTTGTAATCTTTTTCTCTTTATGGGTGCTGGGTTCGGTTTTCGTTGTTTTCTTTCACCTTTTTGGTGATGCTTTGTTTTGTTTTTGTTGCTTGTTTTCTTCGGTTGCTTCTTCCTCTTCTTTTGGTTTTCAATGGTTTTGTCTTTATCTCTCAAAAAAAAAAAAAAAAAAGTTTGGATAGGTTCAATTTCAATCCAATATCCGGCCCGGCCCAACCCAGAACAGTTTTAACATCCAAGGATTTTATTTAGATGTTGATATTGGGTCCATATTTATTATTATTATTATTATGAATATTGGGCTTGTATGTTTATAATGAATTTTCCATCAACAAAAGTTCAATGTTATTATTAAAAAATATATGTCAATGTATCAACTATTCAAAAAAGCCATGTAATATGCATTTAGGGACAGTTATGGGAGAATTTTAAGTTCAAGGCTTCAAGCAGCCCGAATTCAACCTGAAGCCCCTATTATTCTAAAATGGACTAAGTTCAGGCTGACTACCTATGGCTGAGTTCAGATATAATTTGAGCTGAGTTCAGGCTGCCCCAGGCCGGCCCCATTCACAGCCCCAGTTCTTTCGTTGTAAACATATTCTAACTATGGTTCTCTATAAACAAGCCAAAACCCATATAAGGTTCATTAAGCTCTCTTTTATCTTTCATTCTTTTATCTTCTACTTTCCCCAGGCCGGCCCCATTGACAGCCCCAGTTCTTTCGTTGTAAACATATTCTTACTATGGTTCTCTATAAACAAGCCAAACCCCATCTAAGGTTCATTAAGCTCTCTTTTATCTTTCATTCTTTTGTCTTCTACTTTCAATGTACTCCCATGTTGGAGATGGTAGATGAGGGAAACTTCTTTTAGTTTTAATTAATGGATGTTATCCTTCTATTTGTGTACGCATTATTATAGCATGGACCCTTTCACGTTTTTTTCCCTTTTTTTTTCTCAATGTTTCACACTGCAACCGAATAAGCAAAGAAATAATGAAATTGCTCTCTATGAGCTAGAAAAGGGAAGCGAGCGCATCGACTACATCCCAGGGCTCTTTTCAACCTGCTTAGCGGACCTCCCACCAATCTTTCATGAGACCAGCCGACGAACCTTAAATCGAATTTTGGAAAGCTTCTCCTGGGTACCCAAAGCACAATGCCTACCGCTCACCTCCTTCTACGAGCTCGAGACCCACGTTACAGACACTTTAAGGGCAACACTCCCAGTTCCAGTTTACCCTATAGGCCCCTCCATTCCTCACATGACACTCATAGACACAATCTCCACAACTATAAGTCACAGTGACATAGAAGACTACTTCAAATGGCTTGACTCTCAACCTAGAAGATCCGTCTTATATGTCTCCTTGGGCAGCTTTCTATCGGTTTCGAATGCTCAAATGGATGAAATCGCAGCGGGGTTGCATGACAGCGGGGTTCGGTACTTGTTGGTTGCACGCAGGGACAGTTCAAGCTTACAAGAGGCATGTGGTGACAAGGGAATAGTAGTGCCGTGGTGTGACCAGTTGAGGGTCCTGTGCCATTCTTCTATAGGCGGCTTTTTGACACATTGTGGGTGGAATTCAACGTTAGAAGGCGTGTTTGCAGGTGTGCCAATGCTAACTTTTCCTATAATTTTCGATCAAATTCCTAATGGTAAGTTAATTGTGGACGATTGGAGAATTGGATTGAAGGTGAAGAGGACAGTGGAAGTAGAAACGCTCATGAAAAGAGATGACATTGCCAGCATTGTGCAAAGTTTTATGGACTCCGAGAAAGGAGACGGTGAAGAGATAAGGAGGAAAGCCAGAGAACTCCAGGGTATTTGTCGACGAGCAATTGAGAAGGGCGGATCGTCTGAAACTAACTTGGATGCTTTCATTAGGGACATTCTGCAATTCCACAGTTTGTAAAACCAATTTATTAAATTTGGTTCAGTAGGACTGTTTATTTAATTAAGTGATTTTTATATCTCATTTTTCTTCAATAAATTTGTGTTGGGTTTCCAAACTTAAACGTTAAAACATATTATAAGCTATATGCATTAAAGTACAATTTATTAACCAAGTACAAACATATACATATGCATGCAGCATGTTTTAGCAATGGCTGTTATTACGGTTAATCATGTATTAAAATGGTCTCAGCACCATAGGCCATTATTGTTGCATATGTAAATAAATGCCATTAATCGAACCCGTTGTAACGTTTCTTTTATAAATGCAATAGTTTATAGTTTTTTTTTTCCTTTTGTCATATAATATATTGTGACAATAAGAATATCAAAAAGCTATATATTTAGAGAACCAGCCAAAAAAAAAGGTCCACAACTATTTCCTCTTTAATTTGCATAATTTAAACCTAGGCAAATAGAAGGAAATCAATAGATTTCATTTTGGTTCTAAATTAATGGAACTTCTTAATTTGGATGAAACAAATATATAGAAAAGAGCAATTGCAACCAAAATCCTAACCGTCGGACACTATTTCCAACCAACAGATACCGTTCATGGTCCATTTCTTAATGGGCTAGCCCTGTCCCTCTTCTTTGAATCAGGACAACGCCAAAAGACTGAGTGTTCTTATTCTGAGTTCAGGCAAAGTTTCATATAGGGCTGTCAACAGGTCAAATATGAATCAGATCTAGGCATACCGTATTTGAATTTATTTATTTAATCAAATATCAGATCGAATTCAAATATTTTTTGGATATTTACAAAAACAATAAGGACCTAAGAATTATAAAGATAGAAGACGATTGAAAGATCAACGAGATAATGGAGAATTGGCTATCGAGAGCTTTCTTTCTTTCAAATTGGGAATGGGAGAAGAGAAATGGGTTGAGGTTATGGCATTCTTATGTTGTATTCTACATAACATGTCTTACAACATTATAATATAAATATTAATTATATATTAATTTCAACAGATTTGAATATTTAGTCAAATAATCGAATCGGATATAGATGAATTCGAATAGAATATTAGTAGATTAAACACAAATTGAATACAGATAATAATTGGATAGTTGACAGTCCTAGTTTCATAGTATTCTTTGTAGAGTAAACAATATATGAGGTAGTGTCTTGGGCCTGCTTGAGGCCCCATATTTGAACACAATTTTATGTTCAAAGATTGGAAACCCACCAGTTAATTAATGAATCCACTTACAAGATTACCTAGGCCAAAGATCAGAGTGATCCGATGATTTGAATCATCTGATCCCTAGGTTTTGTTTTGTAGCTTTAAAAAGATATTTTCTTGTCGCTCATATTAATACTGTAAAAATACATCCTTGTGACCATCTGATCTAATGATTTTTGGCCTAGAATTTTTTTATGGTGGAACCCATTCCGTGGTGCTATCTTGATTCTTTGTACGTAAGACACGTAACCAGATATGCGGTCCTAGACCAAAGTAATGTTGCCCCAGACCCAAGATTTTTCCAGTGAAAAAGTTCGAATTTTTTTCCCTATAATGTTGACTACTTATAGAAAACAAAAACACATGGAATTATTTTGACGAATTTTTCTAGAGTTCCATACTATGGACTGATCCAAAGTATATTAAGAAAGCTTAAATACGTTTTAGCATCACTGATTAAGAGCTTGTTTCCTATGATTTTTAATATATGCTATTTTACCAATAACATGCTTAGTCAGGAAACAGGAAGCACTAGCAGTGGGGTTTACGTAAGTTGTGAATATTGTCCACATGCAAAACAGAAGCAAGGCACTTGCAGGTTCATCGTGGCAGACTTGAACCACCAAGACTTGGAAGAACAAGGAAGAAATCAAGAAACTATCAAAGAGCATGAATCTGAGACTCTAAAATCAAAGCATTCTGGAACTTTCCCATCTCAAAAGAACCAGAACCAGAACCAGAATCAGTTTGGATGTAATTCAAAAAACAAACAAGCAAACTGTGTGATTCCAAAACAGAGTATATCGCCTCTGCCGAAAGAGAAAAGATTGATTCCTAATTTATTTGATGAACTGTTTTTACTTTATAAATTTTAGATATGGGGGAAAATCATTTTCACAATATTTGCAACACAAACAACTCAAAAATTGCTGAATAAAAAAAGTGCTCAGTTGAAGAAGTTGGTGGTTAAAAAAAGACATCAAATTTAAAGCACATCACATGTCAATCAATGGCAAGCTTTTAGAGGTCTCTCCGCCACATGTTTGTTGAAAGTTTAGTGAAAAAATATTATTAAAATTTATCTTTTTCTTTTATATGCCGGTATTAACGGACTTTTACTTTTATTTACTCTTTTCTGCCACATATTGACTGTTTAATAGAAAAACATATGTGCTCTGTCATTATAATAAAAAAAACTAGCAAATTCACCTGTGCGGGCAATTAGCCAAAACCATATTTGTTGAAGAAAATAGTAAGTTTTATAAAAATATATATATAAAATTAATTTAAAAATAATTAGGACAGCAATGTTTAACACAACTTGTGAATCTAACACGAACCTAACACAAAATAACCGGGCTTGGGTTGACTATAAATGTGTTTCAGGTCAAATTGGATTAATAAATGGGTAAGATTCAGGTTGACCTATATAATCACATACCATTAACTTGTCATAACACGATTATGACCCGTCAACACAAATTACCACATAACCTAAGAACCTGACATGAACCCTACACAAAATAAACGAGTTAGGGTTGATTGTAAACTTGTTTGTGTCAAAATGGGTCACCTTGCTTTGACATCTATAATAAATGGGTCGGGTTCAAGTTAAACCAAGTAGTCATATACCCTTATCTCGACACGACACAAACCCATCCCGACTCACCAACATGAATTGCTATCCCTAAAAATAATTGAAAAGAAGAAATCAAAGTCTTAAGATAAATAAAAACATAAAATAAAGTAGGACCAACTGGAACCTGCAAGGATAGAGATAGTTTTGAATTGGAACAAAGCAAATAAAATTTGTTTGAATGCTATACTGAATGTACTGTCGAATGAACTATATGACCTTTACTGTGTAAAAGAATTTGCTAATGATGTCTGGCAGGCCCTAGAAGAAAAATACAAAATAGAGGATGAGGGAAATAAAAAACATGTGATCGGAAACTTTCTGAAATTTAAAATGATAGAGGATAAATCTGTGTTTACACAGATTCATGAGTTCTAGAATCTGGTAACTCAATTGGAGGCAGATGACATGCCTCACCATCCTAGTGTCCCGCTTGATCTACGGACACAGAGTGATGAGGATGATGATGATGATGAGTGATTGTGAGGATGAGAGCTTTATATTGTATATCTATCAGTTTTATTTTGGATCCCTCACATTTTGTAATCCCTGAAGAATTTTTTGAATGGAAGACTTCTTTTTGACTTATGTCTCATTCTATCTATCTTTTAATTATTTTCCTTGCTTCTATTATATTCCTAATTGCCAATTTCATGACAAAAAGGGGGAGAGAAAATGAGAAAATGACATGGATAAAGGGAGAGAGAAAATGCTATATGAGCATTCATATAGGGGGAGAGGAGTAATGCATCAAGCATGTATTTAAGGGAGAGCTAAAATTACAAATTTAAAACTTAAAACTTCTCTAATGCAATGAACCAAAACATACATATCATTTATATTGTATTTCATGTGTTTACTTGAGTATGCTTGTTTGATCATGTTTATTTCCATTTGACTATATTATATTGGTTTAAGAAAGGTATTGTTTGTCAAAATGTGATTTCAAGTTGTGAAACCAAGCATCTGAGCAAATATTTTGAACTAGAAGCCTAAGCTCACATCAGAGGATTTGTTGTCCCTGACGTTTATTATTACATCATTGCTTATTGTAACTGCCTAAAAAACAGTTCACTACAAATGATCAAGCAAAACTTTTGGTCGGTTGGTGATAACCAAGAGAGTCAACATTTTGACTCTTCCAACAGTATTTGACTAGGTTTTTTTTTTTTTTTTTGGGGGGGGTCGCATGCCTTGGAGCCATATCTTCTGTATCACCCTTACTGTGTTCCACAAGTTCCACAGGACACAAGGGGGTGGGGCCCATACACTTTTTGCATGAGCTCCCACCCCTCTTCTGTCTGTTTGGAACATGTGAAATATAGTACGGGTGATACAAAGGATATGGTTCTCCTCTATCTTCATTAACTTACGTGCTCACTACCTCTCTCAAACAGCTTTTAAAAACTTATTATCAAAAAGAAAAACAAAAGTGTTTAAAACCTAGGATTGATCTTGTGACTTGGAAAGCTACCGATTCGAGTTATCTTGTAACTTGTCCATACATTAATAACCTGTTTGGCAGCCACCTGTAATGTAATAATTTCATTTGAGTTTTTCAAGGCATTTATAGCCATGAGATGATGGTTTTTTAATGAACTCATTCAAATATACAATGATTTGTTAACTAAAATTGGAAATGAAGTCATCTTAGGTTTTTCTATAAAATGAAATGACTCATGTTATCAAACACAAATTGCTGCAAATCTGAATGAGATCATTAGAAACCATCTCGTTGTGGTTACAAAAGCCTTGGGAAACTCAAATGAAATGATTCATAACAGGTGGCTACCAAACACAGCCTAATATTTTTAAATAGGGGCTATTTGGGAATAATATTTGTGTAGTTTGAAACTAAAATAGCCTTTAAACCGAGTTCATAAAAAACTTGGTCGAGTCATTTGAAAAACTCGGCTTTAACTCAAGATGATCCAATTATTAACGTTATCCAAGGTCTGGCACCAAGTTAACCAAGAACTCAGTTAAGTGAAGTAACTCAACCGAGTTTTCGGGTTAACCAGCAAGTTTGTAAACCATGCTCTCAAGCCAACATGAAATGCGACCCTTCTTGCTCTGTTCAACCAATACAAGGCATGCGTTACCCAATAAATTAAATAGCACCACTTCAACAAATTGACAACTGAAACATTTCAGTTTGATCCCTTGGCCATTGCCCTTTCCCTATAGATTCTTAATGATTTAAACCCCTCAATTAAACCCCTCCTAAACACAATCTCTCAGTCAGTAATCAACACCGCGCTTCCAACATAACATGATCTAGTTTTTGGTTCAGGATTAGGTTTTTTAATAGGTTGGATTGGCCAGGCTGAGTTTGAGTTTGTATACTAGGGGCCCATTTGCCGGCCGCCAAGCTTGAACCTAGGAGTTGGTCCCTCATCCTCATCTCCTGATGGTTAAACTTCTATTAATGTTCTGCAAATCTGGTGATCAACACCTGGCAAAAAAAATCAACAAAAATGGAATGAAGTAGGTGTTTTTAATTTTTTGCCACATGTAGACCATCAAAATTTGCGGAACATTAACATAAGTTTAACGATGAGGAGAGGATCCGGGCCCGGGAGTTGGTAGCTTATCAGGAATTCAATTAATATCTTTCCTATGTTTATTTTATATAACGGTGTTTATTTTATATAGGGATAATTCCCAAAACGGTTCAACATTTAGGGGAATTTGCCAAATAACGAGGTAAAAAAAACTATTTCTGAAATCAGTTTTTAGTGATGATTAATTACTTTTTTAACCCTTGTAAAAAATATTAAAAAACCTAATCCTATTACCAGCTCTTGCGTTCCATTCTTCTCCCTGTTATTCTATAACATGGGGTCCATGGAACCACCACTCCATGTCAGCGGTCGGAACCTTAACAACCCTCTATCCATTCAACCCTTCACCAGCATGAACTCGTAGACTAGAGTTCCATAGTCATCATCAAAGCAAAACCCATAAATCCAAGTGATGGGTTCTCCCTATGGAATTCACTTCTGCCATCAGCAGTCGGAACCTCACAACCCGATTCAACACTCTGTGATGTGTT